>OW026522.1:48306162-48521162 GCA_932274085.1 Protocalliphora azurea
TTGTTTAACAACAATATCACGGTAGTTAAAACATATTGTGTTTTATTTCTTGTGTTCTGTTTTACGCTGATACGAGAGACAGAACATACTGAGAATTATATCACAATTCTGTCCCCTTCGAACATGAGTTCGAATAGGAAAAGATCAGCTGCTAGCTTACTAAACGCGGGTTTGTTAGTAATGATAATATTATCACCCACTTCAGGCATTAAATGACGATGAAAAAGAAGAAGCAAATTGGTACCTCCCGATCTCACCAAAAGTACATATACCACCAATTACCAATTTCACCTATTAAAAGTTAAAGTTTCTTGTGAACCCAATTTTTTACTCGGTCGCATTAAACACACATTCCTATAATTTTCATATTAAATTATGAAAGTACTTATCGTCATCAATTTTCCATAAAAAACTTTTTTTAAAAAATTGATGCATTCAAAATATTAATATTAATGAAAAGTGTTGTATAGAAAATTGACTTTCTGAAGTTCTAAATTGTTTACTATTAAATTACGGTAACAAAAACACAAAAGGAAAATGCGCAAAAATTAAATTTCGGCTATGAAAAGTAGACGGTGAACCCATATTCCTATGTACTTTGAGTACTTATTTAAACATAAGTTGAATGTTGGCTTCATAAACTCAGATTTATTACCACTTTTTATTAAACGAGCTTTCAAAGCCTCGTAGAAAAGCCTTGTAGAAAGACCCTCAACCGATTCGTATTAATGGGCTCAATATTTCGGTCATAATTTTTCACAGGGCAAAAACCGATAGATTTAAATTCAGATTTTTTCAATCGATTAAGCAATAACTTTTTTTAGGAATGAGGTAGTAATTAGGGTGTTCGAAAAATATTACTTTTTAGAAATGCGTTAAAAATATTTTAAATGATATACCTAATAAAAATACAGTGCAAAAATAATTATTTTATTAAATTGCATTTAGATGCTGTGAATGATATGATAATTTATGTGTGTATATTAGAAAAACAAAATAATTTAAAATTTAAAAATATTTGCAATATTAATGTTTATGTGTATTTTGTTCCAAATTGTTATATGTACATAATATCATATGTATTATATAGTCCTGAAATTTAAATCCATTGCAACCCAGGCAACTTTAACATTCAAAAAATTGTTATACGACTCATCATACATATTTATCATATGAAATTCAACAAATCATGTAAACTCAAAATTCATATGCTTAATTTCATGTTGATATATTTTTTCTGACATATGTTAGGTTAGGTTAGGTTATTAGGGCAGCTGTTCAGAGACAGCACACTTAGGTCCAATTTGGTCCCATTGTGTAACCCTGACGAATCATGTAATTTCTACCTCACATGTCCATTTCAACGTTCGAAGCGAACCAACCCGACGTATGAATGAAAGAGCTGATCGATATCAGATAGATCTGACAACACATGCATAAACGTACTACCAAAATAGGAAGTCCTAATCCCGGAAAGAGTGAGACAGTGACATAAAAGATGTTCCACCGAGCCCTAGTCTCCTAGCATGCACACCAGCAATCCGGTGCCCTGTAACCACGGCTACCAGAGTTTTCAGCCGATGCCTCGATAGTTCCATGATGAAGTTAGATCGGCATTCATCATAATGGGGCCATAATTGCCTCAAGGTTGAACATGTGGATTCATTTGACCACCTATCCTGTGCAATCCTCGATAATTTCCGCAGAATTATTGATCTGCAGGCCGACAGCGGTACTCCAACCAGTTGGTCCGTATCTTCACCTCGAGGAATGGATCCAACTTTGGCTAGTGAATCCGCAATAAAATTACCCGGGGTCCTTGAATGACCCCTAATCCAGAATGTCTCGCCATCTTGTTCAAAGATGTCCGGCATTCATGTACCAATCTGGATGTCCAAAAGACACCCGAGAGCGTTTTAGTAAATTAACCAGTTCGCCGCCCTCATTATGGCCGAGATCTCTCCTTGAAGAATGCTGCAGTGATCTGGCAATTTAAAAGAAATGTTTTGCCTATAAGTGGGAATATAGACAGCCCCCAACCCCGTCAGCAGATTTGAACCCATCAGTATAAACCTCAACTGAACCAGCCCTTAATTCTGGGGTAGTTGAGATTGAGACTGAGAAGTCTCTGCCAAGAAAAGGTGTAGGGATACAATAATCGATATTGCTAGGTATGTTATTAAGGAATCCCAGAATGGTCGCATGGCCGATATCGCTATCGTTCCATGCACCTATAGTCTCGAGCCTTGTCGCCGTCATAATGACGATCTGTTTGGCCATAAGACCGGTAGCCAGTTCATTAGAATAAATAAAGCTTTCGATGGAGTTGTACAAAGCGATCCTGTTATGAGCGCTGAACTACGCAGAATCCTGTCGAAGATTCCGATGTAGGTGGATTTCTCCATAGCCCTCCACCATACTATCGCTCCATACATAAGTATTGGCTTAATCACCGTGTCGAAGAGCCATTTTGTATTCCTGCGATTTATTCCCCAGGACTTACCGGTGGCCTTCCTACACATATAAAGGGCAATACCAGGATAGTTTGGAGTCCAGTATAATCCCTAGGTACTTCGTACTATCCGACACCCCTAATTCAACACCGTTTAGGCGTGGTAGTGGGAAAGATGGAATCTTGTATCTTCTAGAAAAGAAGACAAGTTCCGTTTTTCCTGGATTCACGCTAAGGCCACAGTTTGCAGGCGGTAAGACATAGTATCCAGATATTTCTCAGACACAGCCACCACAACATCGTCCGCATAAGCAACAGTTTTAAACTTCAGTGAATCAAGTTCCCTGAGCAATGAGTTAACGATGATATTCCAGAGTAGTGGAGATAAAACTTCTCCTTGCGGAGTACCCCTGTTTGCTACCCTGTAGATGGTAGACGCACTGGATATTATAACCCTATTGGTTAGAAGTCTCCATATGAGGCTAATGATCGACTGATGAACGTTCAGTCTTTCCAGGAACAATTTGATTGCCGTTGATGGTTGGAGGATTTGGGAGGAGTTGTATTGTGTCTTATTTATCTCTGTGTTAGATTACGACTTAATCGTTTGAACATAATTAGATGGTCTCAGTATGGAACGACACGTACGTACTTGCAAACTAACTCGTTCGGTAATTGTGGGCGGGGAACTTGTTCCTACTAATGACCTAAAGTACAATATCAAAAAAAAAATTACGTACGCTTTAAAAGCCCTTTAACAGAATCTCACCACAAAATTATTATTTACAAAAATAAATTTTTATAATTTTTTTTTTCATTTGTTTTTTCTTTTTTTGTTATATATATTCGCCAGCAAGATATTGTTTGCTGTTGCCACTTATCCCTCCCATCCTTGGTTTTTCATAGGCGACCGATTTTACAGAAAAACCCCTAACACACCTTCTCTCACCTACTACTCTGAAGTTTTACATTTAAAAGGCAAGAGTTAATTCATTTTTTCTTCAATTGTATTATAAAAAAAAAAATTTCAAAAATATCATAGATACAAGTTATAAATATGATCGACAATAATTTGAGCAAATATGTGTATTAAATGTTATGTATAGATAACAAGAGAAAAAAAATACGATCAAAACAATAACAAAGAAACTCTTTAACTCTGCTTTAATTGTGATATTTAATGTATATTCGATAAACTTTCTCATTATTTTTTTTTAATGAGAGCGATAGATAAAGTTTCTTTGTTATTGTTGGTTAAGAAATGAAATAAAATAGAAAATATGTAGGTAATATAATAATAATAATATTAATTACAATAAGGGGCATGTGTTTAAGCGCATTTCATATAAATATATATGATAAAATGAAGGTCTTCTGTATATTATTAGAATTTGGTGAAATGTAGGTATGTGTGTGTTATTCTTTAACATTTGAATATATATTTATATGTTAGTTAGATACTTTTTTTTTATTAATGCATAAATTTATTTATGCATTATCTACCATAAGAAAGTGTTAAATGGGTTTATGACTTATTAAATAGGTTTATTTTCTTTTTTTTTTTTGTAGTTTTATAATGGTTAGATATTAGGGTTAGTTTTATAAATGGGAATAGACATTTTATATTTATATAAATATTATGGTAGTACAATTAAGTACAATAGGAAGTAATTGTTTTCTTTACTTGATGATGAGTTAGTGTAAGTAAATATACAACTAATTATATATTTTAGATAATATCTAGTAATAAGATAGTACAATAAGGACTGTAAGCAGTCAATTCCAATTTCGGTAGTTAAATTGATTAGGTTAATTAAGTTGATGGTTAATTAAAAATAATTATATTTGCTTGATAATAATATTTATAGGAATGTCCTGGATAAGATTTTGCAGATATTTCTGTTGGCAAAGGATAATCGAAGGCTCTTCTGATGGAATATATTTCTCAATTAAAAGGATTAATGTGTTTCCTTTTTTTACACGTGGCTTGAAAATTTCGAAATCCGATAGATTTTGATGACACTTCAGGTCACTGAAATGCCATCTGAAAATTTTTGAAGAAATAATTTATTGTTCTGCACTGGTATAAAAAAAAAATAACACCAACTACATTTTCACTAAATAGTCTTGTTTTATGTCCATTAATTCTTTTTTTTCAACTGAGATCCAATGAGTTTTCAGAAACTGAAAAGTTGGAAATATTTATCAAATTATTTTCCACAGACTTCACTTTACCACGTTTTTTTTTTTTTTATACATATAAATATATTTTTTATATTCCTTTTGTAATGTAGGGAGTTTGGCCTATATTGATCAGAAGACAAAATTGAAAAGAATTGATTTCTGATGATCCGCTATTCATATCATTGCTCGTGTCAATAAGTATATATCGTAAAAGCTTTAAAAAAAAGAGTGCATAATCATTGAATATATCTATCTCAATTATCATGTATGTTGGCTATACATCGTGCCTGTGTGGTGGTGAAAATATACATGATCAATAATTACAAAAATATGTGTAAAAACAATAAAAACAAAATTTAGAATAATTTACGTTTACCAACGTTGTTCATATAAGTAGAAGGGACTGATTATATATATTATGATTCATATAAGTAGAAGGGACTGATTAAATAAATACATTTGGTACTTTTTTTCCCTGTATCAATAAATATTAAGGAATAGTACCAAATACTATTTATGAATAACATTTAAAAATTTACTTTCAAACAGAGACAACAGAAATATATGGGTATGCAAATATATGTATTTATATATATATATATATCATATATTTATTTCTGTTCGCAAAAATAAGAAATAAAAAAAATATGTAGAAATATTACAGAGTTGGGACAGGATATCTTGTTGTAGTGTCCAGTTTGTCTTCCTCCTGTTTTGAAAGGGCTTAACCCTAGGTAAACAGACTTCCAAATTGAAGTCAATGTACAAGTGATTAGAGAATGAACAGTCATTGAGACCCTCTAATTCCTAATCACATTAGAGTGCCTAGTACTAACTAGGGTAATATCGAGAACCTCCCTTCTATTAGTCACTACAAAGGTCAGTTCCTTACCAGTGTTCAGAATATCTAAACTACTACAAAGAATAAAATCATATAAAGACTCACCACTTTTATTTGTATCGGAGATTCCCCAAACGACATGATGGGCATTAGCGTCAGCTCCAATTATGAGCGGTATATTTCTTTCTCTAGCTGCCTTTGTAATCTCGCGAACCTTAGTTAGTGGTGGTTCGCATTGTTCATGGGCCATATAACTGAAGACAATGTAGATATTTCCAGAGGTTGTCTCCCAGGCCGCTGACATACGTTGAAACAAAAAAAATTTGTTACTTTCAACATCTAACATATAGAATATACTGACATTTGTTGATACTATTAAGCACACGAGTTTCAAACTACATATGATAATTCAACATACCGTCTAAAATAAGTTTTATATTTTATTTGGGTTGATATAATTTTAGTATCGTCAAATCTACTGTTTGAAATCGTCAAAAATCGTTAACGTCAAAAGTTAGATTTTTTATATGTTATGTAACATTTTCTTTTTTTTTTTTTGAAGAAAAATTTGTTTTTTTTATGATTTAATTTCAAATTGAAAAGAAATTAGTGAAAACTACATTAATTTTTATATAAAATGCTGAAAATAGTTCTCCTTTTAGAAAAAATCGTTAAATCTTGAAATAGTGTCCGTGGTTAAATTTTCTATTTGTGTTTGCCATCCAAATTTCAAAAACAAAGACATTCGCACTTTAAAATTTTCTATCTTAACGTTATTAATATAATCTAACCGCAATTTAACCTGAAAAGTGAATAATAGTACATATTATATCGAAGATTGCTCGCAAATGCCGATTGTGTATAGAAGAAATAGCGAGACATTCATTGGTTACCATAATATGGAAACTGCAAAGATGATACACTGGTATATGCAGGTACCACCATAGAAAAATTTTTCCAATCAGTATCATAAGAATATTAGATGCAAAATAATGACAGCAACAAAATACACGTAAAATAACAGGATTTTATGAGTTTTACAACTTTGAAAAGTCATGTTCTACAATCATCATTTGATTTTATCTAACTGTATCTCATTTTATTCCTAATAAAATATAGTATCAGGAAAGAATATGAAAACAATGTTTTATAATAAAGTGTTGGTCAAAAATGGTTGTAAAATCTAAAAAATACGAATGAAAAACAAGTTAAAGTGCTATATTTGGCTGTGCCAAATTACTAAATTACGTTATATTATATATTATATATATTATATATATATATATATATATATATATATATATATATATATAGAGAGAGAGAGAGAGAGAGAGAGAGAGACTATTAGTTAATTTGTTATTCTTTCAAAACTAACGTACCGATTTGCATGAAATTTGGCACACAGATATTTCGTTCCTCGGAAGGAACTTCAGGTTATACCTTATCATGATCGAATGTCACGCCCCTTTTTTTTGAAAATTATATTTTACCTAATTTTATTTCATTTTTGACTCATATCTTGAATAGATTCACATTAAATTTAGCACACATATAGTTCAGAAATAACATGGATTTCTACGACCTATTTTTTTTTTAACAAACACGCCCACTTCTTGTAATAAATTATTTTACCTAACTTTGGTCATTATTTGACTCAACCACTGAATCACTACACATGAAATTTGGCACACGTATAGTTCTGAATGAACTATAGCTTATACAATCTATTTATTGGATACCACATTCCTTTTTACTCCTACTTTTTCTAGGAAATTATTTGACCTAATTTTTCTCTTTTTTGATCCATTTGGTACACATATAGTGCAGAAGAAACTAAGGCCTATAGCTCACTTTTTGTAACAAATTATTTATCATAATTTTGAAAATTTTTTGTATTAATAACCACTGAATTGGTGCACATAAAATTTGACACAAATAGGGTTCCGAATAATCTATAGCTTATATGGCCATGTTTTATAGAATTTATTTTTATGCCCACTTTTGAAATTAATTAATATTTATAGTTAATTTCGATTTTTTTTCTCAACCACTGAATCGGTTCATATACACTTATAGTATGGAAGTAACGCACCTTTTTCCGTCCACTTTTGTACGTAAAATTTTGTGATTTATTTTTCATAATACATTTTTGTGACGAAATCATACATATTTGGCAGAAAGATATTACGAGAACGTTCTCCGAAAGGAATTTTAAGCTTTGTAAAGAAATATTTTACTTAATTTTTCAATCTCTGCTTTAATTCACATAGCGTTTGTCTTATCTGTATATATATATATTTTAGTAGGAACAAAAATTCTTTTGTTACTATAAAAAAAAGGAAAAAAACGTTGTTTGTGGATGACTTCAGATGTTGATTGTGCACTGGAAATTCTAAAAATGACAAAATGAGATACTCAATTAGACCTACGACTTACTTATTAGATTTTCATTGATCTTGTAAGATGGTTCTTTATTGAAAACTAACTTATTAAGTTTTTATCTCTCCTGTAAAATTTTAAGAAGTGTTCAAAGATAGGATTAAAAAAAAGAGTACGTCTTCAGGGACGGCAGTGAGTTAAAAATCGTTTGTAAGCGTCTTTTATCTAAAGAACGATAAATGTGAAAAAAATAAAAAATCTCCAATTTGTTAATTGAATTCCAAATAATAAATAATAATAATAGGATAACTGAACTAACAAAGAATATATGACAGATACAAAATTTAGTTACTCTTAAAACCAACTTTTTACCAAAAGTTTGCCAGTTTGCAACAGTTAACGTTTTGCATCTAATGAAAAAAGATATATTTTCAGTAATAGGTCACTCTTCTTTTTAAGTCAAACGGTAGTCAGTTAACATTTTGGGATGGTACTTTCTTTAAAACCGTTTTTCTGTAAAATTGTACTTTTATTAATTTAGTACAATTATAAAATATTTCAGATTTACAGAAAAATCTGTTTGTCAGTCATTTAAAGACTGTATTCACCCCGAACGAATCAAATAACATAATTGAGTTGCCACCTGTTGTGCCTCATTTCAGAGCAGTTGAATCCCTTTACTTTGAGATTCGAGATACCGACAAGGCTATTGTTGATTTAAACTCCAAAAAGGCACCTGACATTGATAAAATCAGTAACCAGATGCTTTTAGAGCTACCCCGGATAACATTAAAAATAATACTTTATATTTTTAATGCTATATTACGCCTTGAATATTATCCACTAGAAAGGTGTCACTGATTACCATGATACCTAAGCCAGGAAAAGATCACACAAAAGAAGAATCGTATAGACCCATAAGTCTATTATCTAATATGTCTAAGCTATTTGAGAAGCTCCTAATGAACAAACTATACCCGCTAATAAGCCAATGTATAACCAATCATCAATCGGATTTAGAAGAAAACACAGTACTATCCAACAAACACACAGACTTGTAAATTTATAAACAAAACGTTTGAAGAAAAGATATATTGTTCCGCTCTCTTCATTGACGTATCGCAAGCTTTTGACAAAGTGTGGCATGACGGCTTGTTATATAAAATAGAACAAAATTTACCCATAAATATACATAAATTATTAAAAAGATATATAACTGGTCGGAAATTTATTCTTAAAGAAGGTGACTTTTTTAGTACCCCTCAGCCTATTGAAACAGGTGTACCCCAAGGTAGTGTACTGTGCCCTGTGTTGTATCTGATATATACCTCCGATATGCAAACCCATACGTCAACATTTGCAAATGATACAGCTATTTTAAGCACCCCTGAATGCCCACAGGAGACATCTCGAATTTTGCAGAACCATATATTTGATATTGAGAGATGGCTAAAAAAATGGAAAATAAAAATAAATTAACAAAAATGCACACATATAACATTTACCTTGCGTAATGAATCATGCCCACCTATCTTTATAAATAACCAAATAATACCCCAGCAATCGGACATTAAATACCTCGGAATACATTTCGACCGACGCCTTACTTGGAAATTCCATCTGCTCATTCTAGATTGCAAACTACTCCTGTATAACTCAGTTTTAAAGCCAATAAGGAGTTATGGAATCCAGTTATGGGGTACGGCCTCAGCATCAAATATTGAGAAAATACAGAGACGCCAAAACAAAATATTGCGAACTATAACCACACCCCCTTGGTATGTAAGAAATACTAACATACATAAGGCTCGAAACGTTCCTTTGGTAAAAAATGTTATAAAAGAACATCCAGGAACATACTTGAAAAGATTGGAAGTACATCCCAACCTACTAGCACGAAATATACTAAGAAGTAATGGATACATCCGATTAAGAAGAAGAAACATCGCAGAACAGAGCCGAAGTTAAACCATATGCATTAAAATCGCTTTTAGTCTGACGTTGGTTGGACTAAACATATATTGTTAATTCACTTAACTTTTGTGAAGATTCAATAAATAAAATTACTGAAAAAAATAAAATAAAATTTTTCTCTCTTAATAAAATTATTGGTTTATTTGATAAAAATTTTAGAATAGTAATTAAAATTTGCTTAAATGCAACTAAGTTTAGGCATAAACACTCTCAGACCTGAATGTTATTACTTTTCTCGCCTTCCATAACTCAATATGGAAAATTTTAACTTGTATATAAGGTTTTTTAACAGCAGAACATTTTCAAGTTCTTCGATACACTAACGTGACATTTAGCAAAGAAAGCACACCCTTCGAAATTAGCCTTATTACGTTGTACTAGAGTAAACGAATAACTTTGCCATTGTAAAAGAGAAAATAATATGCGTACGTGTTTACTATAATTAAAACATTTGCTTCTTTTTCAGCATTGAAAAGAGCGCTTTTCGTGTAAACAATTTGCTTCCAACTAGAAATTCGCCATATAATTGTATATGGCCATTCGTAAGAGAATGTTGAAGCGATATTTTACTTTTGTTCCTACTTTACTTCATTTTTTACTGATTTTTTAGTTCACAAATTTCTAAAACTTTCTTTTAAATCGAAATCATACCAATATTAAGATTACTATCTGCTTCGGATTAGGTATTTTTTAAGAACCCGATACAATTTTTCATGTCCAATTTGGACGATATCTATTAGTTTAAAAATTTGTTCAAGAACTTAAGGGAATTTTCCAAAAGATATTGTATTTAGATCAAAACATATTTTAAAGTTTCCTACAGAAGAATTTATACAATTACGGCCCAAAAAGTAAAATCTTTATTAAAATTAGTAAAATAATGAAAATCGCATTTATAATTCCTGATTCTAAGCGATAATCACTGATCGGAAATTTAAGTACATATGAGATAAAAGTCGTAGCATGAACTTAAATTATGTTTTATTTTCACATATATATATATATATATATATATATATATATATATATATATATATATATATATATATATATATATATATCAGGTGAATTTTTGGAGTTTAAATCAACAATAGCCTTGTCGATCTCCTAATCTCAAAGTAAAGTGGTTCAACTGCTCTGAAATGAGGCACAACAGGTGGAAACTCAATTATGTTATTTGATTCGTTCGGTGTGAATACAGTCTTTAAATGACTGACAAACAGATTCCCTTTATCTGTAAATCTGAAATATTTTATAATTGTACTAAATTAATCACTGGAGTACTGCTTTACTTTCTCAATAGAATTGTACTAAAAAAAGTACAATTTTACAGAAAAACGGTTTTAAAGAAAGTACCATCCCAAAATGTTAACTGACTACCGTTTGACTTAAAAAGAAGAGTGACCTATTACTGAAAATATATCTTTTTTCATTAGATGCAAAAAGTTAACTGTTGCAAACTGGCAAACTTTTGGTAAAAGGTTGGTTTTAAGAGTAACTAAATTTTGTATCTGTCATATATTCTTTGTTAGTTCAGTTATCCTATTATTATTATTTATTATTTGGAATTCAATTAACAAATTGGAGATTTTTTATTTTGTTCACATTTATCGTTCTTTAGATAAAAGACGCTTACAAACGATTTTTAACTCACTGCCGCCCTAAAGACAACGAAAAAAAAATGTGAAATAAAGGCTGATACTTGTTGTAATTATGCATATTTTGAGCTATATCTCGTTGAAGTGCCCGAAATAATCAACGCAGTAGAAAGTCTAAAAATTTGGAAAACAATAGCGAAATATTTGAAAATGTCTGTTTTTTTTTTGCGTGGCACATTTACAGTTTCTAATGGAATAGCATGGATTACTGCATAAACTTAGTTTCTTGTTATTTTACACAATAAAATCGGAGGAACATTAAAAAGAATTAATAAAACAAAATTTATGGACTTTTTGAAAATTAAGGAAAATTTGTTTTTACATTTCTACACAGAAAATATCTCCACCATTTATGAATCGATCTTGCTGAATTTTAATAGCAAAATTATCGATCCATATCATCCAGAAAATATAAACTATTTTGCACTCTGACAAAAATTCTGGAAATTACAAACGGAAACGAAGGGTATAAAAATTTCAAATTATTACTGAATTAAATGATTTATTTTACAAAATGTTGATTTTCCCAGCATCCCCTCATGGATTCAATATAAATTTTTTACATGTTGTTACCAAGGCCTTAAGAAACATTTTAATTATTTAGAAACTAGATTTATTGGGTATCAATTTGAGTGAAAGTTTGTTTAAATCGAATAAATAGTTAAATAGTAGTTAAAAAAATGTGAAAAATGAACTCTCAAACGCGATAAAAACTATACTATAGCGAATTTCAAAATTTTAGAAAAACTCAAAATTTTGTATTGAATTTTTATTTCGTCCCGTTTATTTAAATATATTACTAGGAAACGTTTTCAGATGCCTTTTTATAAATAATCTAATAAAATCACTTCAAATGCAACAAAATTAATCGTTTTATTCGAACATTCGATATAGAAATATGTATTCGAGTTATACTTTATTCGAAAAAACCACTTTTTAGATCTCCTAATAATTATTTGTAATTAACTATTCGAATAATTCGAAAGAACATTATTCGAATCAATACCCTAAAAATATATACAACTATCTACATACCAGTGTTGTCAATGTAAACATTATTTTCCGAAAATTTAGGTTATTTTTGTAATTGAAGTGGCGAGCTGTTTGGTAAAATGTAAAGATTTATCCTGATAGAAATACATACATTTACATCATCAGATTACGTTTTCAAATTCACATATTTTATTAGTTTATGAATGCACTTATTAATAAAATGGAAAGTTTAAAATATGTAGGTGGATTTTATATATTATGGAATATTTTTTCGATTCAGCCTCAAAACCACTGTTCTATAATAAAGAAAAGTAAGAGAGAAATAGTCTCTCAAGCCCTACCATATGATATCCATACACCATTGTGTATGTGAATTTTTGTGCACATAAACCATTATGTATGCGCCCCAAAATTCGGGGAGATATCTTATTTATTAAGTACAAATACAGAATATTACGTTAATACTAATATTTATATGAATTTATGCTCTTTAGGGTGATTCTCCAAAATGGGCCTTATATTGAAGTTTTGGTAAATTATTGACCAATCCTTATAAAATTTGGCACTATGATTTCTACTTATATAAAACTTATTTGTGTCTAATATTAACTTGAGACCAACATTTGTATGGGATTTATGCACATTAAAGTGATCTTCGGAACAAGGGTTTACATGGGAGCTATGGTCTATTATGAACCGATCTTTTTGAAATTTGTAATAAAGATTGATACTTATACAAAAATTCTTTGAACCGAATTTCATTAATATATTGCTATACTTAAACATTTATGATCGTAAAACTCCTATTATGAGAGAACATTTTTATAGGGGTTTTGTGAAATAATGGACCAATCATAACCAATTTCAATAGGCTTCGTCCTTGTGCCAAAATAATTATTTGTGCCAAGTTTCATCAAGATATCTTTAAAATTGAGTGTGGTGTAGAATATAAAAAAATTTATCAATCATCTGGGCATTTGCGGTCACATTCTCATTGCATCATGATTATATCAAATTGTGCCAAATGAGTCGTGGTACTATTTTATAATTTATAAACAGATATAACAATGTACCAACATTTAAAACTATTTTATATGTATGAAGAGAGTAATTTTAATTTGTTAAGCGAATAAAATGAGTTGGCCTTCGAGTTGTTGTAACATAATAAATATGTAACATTACAAAGGAAAAAAATTTCCAAGTCTTAAAGTAAATTTTAGAAAATTTAATTTTTTGTATGGTCCATTGATGGTTTAATTTTAAAACGCATAATTAGTTAAAATAATTAATAAAAAATTAAAAATTTCCACAATTTAAACAGATACGATAGGTTAATATGAAAAAGGGATATCTCAAATTATATATTTGATTAGTTTTTCTCAAATACACTTGAAATATTTTTATTATTTAGGCTTTTTTTATTATTAAGGCCTAAATGATTCCAACACAAGATGAAACTGTACCAGTTGTCTAGCAAAACCTCCAAAGATTTTTTAAAATTTAGTTCGAATTTCGTTTTCACGGTCTCAATATGATTGAAAATAAAAAATATTAGATTTTTGCTGGACGCCACTCCCTTTTTACGCCCTTTTTTGTCAAAATATTGTATACTTAATTTGACTTGGCTTTATGTCTAAATAATTGAACAGATTAAAATGAAACTTGGCACATGTATATATCCTTCAAGGAAGTATTAACTAGAAGCCAATTCCACTCTTTTAAGAAAGGATTGCTTTGCTTTTTAGTAAACAAATTTTTAATTTCCTAAACATTTTGATGGCAGTAGTAAAAGAACAGTGTAATAAAAGTGGCAAAAAAGGCGTGACACCCATACAAATTAAATTTTATAATATACAATATTTTCCTTTCCTTGTGTAAGTAAAATTTTATGTGAACTTTTAGTAGCATAATGAAAGTAGCTAAACTGATTTTTACTGAAAGTGGGCTAAAAACAAGGCGTGGTATCCAACTTATATTTTAGCCCATAATTTTCTCCAAAAAATATTTGATATTTGTGTGAAATTTTATTTGATCTTTCAAACAAATAATTATTTACAAAAAGTGGGCGTAGCATTTTTTATTAATTTTATATCCTATATTTCCTTTCGGAGCTAAATCGTTTGAATAATGTGACTACTCATATATTTCATTTAATCCTGCTATGAAAAGTGAGCGTAAAAACGGAGGAGAATTTAATAAAAATAATCTAAGAGAAGCTTTGTACTCAATAAAACAATAAATACCTATAAAAACATTGAAGTTTACTGATTTAAACGTTTTTCATTTACACACATAATGAAAGTAGTCTTTCAAAATATCCGAAATTTAAGAGTTCATAAAATAAAAATTCGAACTAATTTTGAAAAATCCTTTGATGATTTTATCAATCTGATGGTATACCTTCATTTCACATTGGAATCATTGGGACAATATAGATAATCCAAAATTTGTCGCATAGTGTTATAAGTTTGCTATTTAGCTCGCTTGTTTTGTTTTAAAGTAGGTCTAACTATTCGAAACAAATCTACTAGAAAACTGAAATTGAAATAGGTTGTGATACTCCTTCTTTATTTTAAGCCAAAGACTTTAGTTTTGTTATTGTTAATATTAAATTCATAAAATGTTTAGTTTTTAGGAAATTATTACCATTTCCTTAACATGAACTATTTGCGATCTTTGTTTAACTAAAAATGCCAGAATTTTATTAAATAGTTTTCTTCGTATTATCAAACATTTTATGATGTTTTTTGTGGAATTGTTCTCTACTTTTTTAATTAAAAAAAATTCTTCGAATATAGTTGTCATTTTAGTGCCCCGATCAATCCGTTACTAACTTAATTTCTTTGATGTATGAAATATATATGAATTTTCATTTTTCTTATTATCAAACCATTTAATCAATTCATGCTCAATCCCAACCGTAAAACAATAAAAACAAAATAAAAATTTTATATATAAAATAAAAAATGCCATGTTAAGATAAACGACATCATTTAAAAGAACGACTGCAAACTTAACAACGATTAGTCATAAATCAAATATTTTGTGTCTTTTGTCTCCGTCGATATGAAAAGAACTAACTTCCTTTTGTTCTCTGTTCCATGTGTTTAAATACAAGGCAATGCAAGGGCTAACTTGGCTTGCAGCATTATTGACAAGACACAAATGTTTTTTCATTACTATCTTGTTCTTCTAGATTATATATATGTATGTATGTATCTATGTATGTATGTTCGACTATCTTATCGAAATATTTTTGTAGTTGCTGCGTCTGTATGTATGTGTTTTAATGTTGTAAATTAAGTTGTACTCCTGTCATAAATTTTAAACTGTGAATGCAACATCTTCTAGTTATTATGTTATTTTATCCTTTGATATGTACGTACTTACATCTATGGGCAACAACAAATGTAATTCTTAACAACAATAGATCCATACAATAGATTTTACACAATGTACATACAAATAAATTGTTATAAAACATTCTTACATACATATACTCATACATATTTATATATGTACTCTAAAGTATAGAAGTAATAGATGAATGCAGCACTAAAATGTTTTTCTTTTTTTTAAATTTCTTTTGTGTTCCTTTTTTCAACAACTTTAAATTCTTATATAAAAGGTCAGGTATATATCAGCAGGAGTTTAAACAATATCATTACCTGGAACGCAAACAAAATATTAAGAATCTATAATTTTAATTCGGTGCCTTTATATAAAAACTTAAATGGTTAAAAACCTAAGACTTTTATTTAATATCAAATGTTTGATTGTTTTTTTTTTTTTTTTTTCATACTATTTCATTTTCAATACAATAAGAAACTTGTGTTATTTTGGGTATATCTAAGTATAGTTTAGTTATAAATAGTCTCATATGTTTGTTTCATTATAATATATAATTGAGTCACTAACTTGTATGATAATAACACTTATCTTAATAAGATATTTTTTATCTCAACAACAAACAAGTAGAAAAGATATAGTCGGTCAATCCCGAAAAAACATTGTATATGTGTCTTATATTGGATCGGTGGCCAATTGTGGACAAATAATTGTATTAAGTGTAATGTATTTAAAATAAAACAAAACATGCAAATCACGTTTACAGAAACATATTCCAAAAATTTTATTCTGAATAATTTCGAAATGGTTATAAGTATCAAAATAATTTTTGCACACGTTATAAACTTGTAAATGGGGAAATGTAAAGTTGAGATAAATATATATAATTTTACTACATATTTTTTCAGGTCAAAATTTGTATTATTGAAAGTATGGGTATTGCCTCGTGTGACTAAGTTTACCGGTGGGCTGTCACAATTTTTTGCAGAAGCTTTAAAAACATTCGATTTAAAAACATTCGACCACGGCAGCACAGTCCGTGATTCAGTTACACGCTCCAGCAAACATTTTATCGATGTTCCAAGTCTTACCAAGATCGATTCAGTAGGTTAAAAAATCCAGATTATTACCATTATTAACTAGTGTTTTATAAAAGTACTGCCACAGTAACTTAAAATTTGGAAGTAATTACTTTTTAAATTTCAGAAGCTCTATATCATACATATGTGGGTATCTTGCTAGCATTTGGAAGTGAGTTTTTGATCCATCTATTAAAAAGTGCCTTTTTAGATGCTCAAATATAGAAAATACACAAATTTGATATAACAAAACACATTAGTATCGACTTATAATCTAAGAAACTTGCATTAGGCGACGATTTACATTCCAGAACAAAGAAAATAAGAGCAACCATGCTCAGTAAATATATAACTTTTTAAAGTGATAACATTTTTAATAAATTTGAATAAAATATATTTATATAAAAAAATTATATTATAAAATATTTCATAGTTACTTTAACAATGATAGTGATTTTAATAAAAGACATTAATGCGCAAGTAAATATAAACATTTAGTTCTGTTACAATTAAAAATAGCAGAAATATTCCAATTGCAAATCTGAATTTGTTTCTATTTGTTGGTACACAAAATCGATTATTTTTCGACACTTCGTTGATTTTCTTTTTTATATAAATATTTGTTTTTGTTCATTTAAAATTTTTTTTAATTATACATATACTGATCATGCTTAGATCATAATACTAACATTTTAGTATTGAGAAGATTAATGTCCAAAAACAATATACATATGTATAAGGTGAAATCGAGTCATTTGTCCGCATGAAGATGGCAATCAATGAAAAATGTACAAAATAAAATTTGTTTTTTTTAACTTTCTTTAATTTACTAGAAAATGTCTATTTAGTAGCTTTTGACAAAAGTATTAGATCAGGATAATATAAAAGATTAGCAAAGACTTAAAAAGTCAGATGAAACTTGGCTCAGAAAAAGAAAAAGTCACAAGATCGAATTCCAAACACCAGTGTCAGAAGTGGTTATAGGCTTTGTTAAATCTCGATTGGACATTACACTCACATTTTACGCCTACTTTAAAAAAATATATATTTTTTAAATTTTACACGTTATTAATAAAGCTGTTTATATGAAATATGATGCATAAAAAGTGCTGGCACTATAGAATGTGATAGGGTATGTTGGATGAGGCTCATAGCTTATAAAGCAGCTTCAAGAAATCTAATAATGCAGTTTGGCTTATAACTCGGTTAATACTGGATCGACTTATTTCATTTTTTCAATACAAAAATTCTTAAAAAAATCCGATTTTTCTGTGAAAGAACGAAGTCTCTAGCTTACATAGGTGCTTCAAAAATTTGAAAATTCAAATATGCCTTAGTTTATTGTTATTGTTTTTCAGTACCCATGAAACAACAACTATAAGGGAAGCAGACATTAAATAAATAAATAAAAACAGAATTGCCAATAACTCGATATGAACCGAATTGGTTGATTCAAAAAACCGAAATTCAAGAAAAATATTTGTGATCCATCTATATAAGAACCAAGTCTGTAGCTTAATTAGGACTCTGTAACAAATGGATCGACTATGTTCATTTCTTCAGCAGAAAAATTCATAAAAAATTTTTCGGTATTGTTTTTTTTTTTTTGTTTTTGTAAAAATTAAGTTCCTAACTTATATAGGGGCTTCAAAAAATTAAAAGCTGATTTGAAAACCCAGTTTTTTTAAATATCTCCGCTATTTTTGTACCGGAGTCTCCTCAGTTTCAATTCAGTTTCAATAGAAAAGTTCTGGAAAGAATTTCTGATCTTTTGATATATGTATCATATATCCATGTTATCAGGAGGCTTCACAGACGCCATTTAAACAATTTTTATTTTTATTTATTAAGCGATCTTACTGAATTTCAATAGCATAATTCTCGAAACGATTTCCGATCGTTATATGGCAGTTATCGGTGGGCTTCATAAACGCCATTTGAAACTTCGGACGGATGGTTGGACAGACGGACATCATTTCTTATAAGAATCCAGAAAATATACAATTTTTTATTCTCCGACGAAAATTGTGTAAATTTCAAACGGAATGACAAACTTATATATACCCTGTACACCTATGGTGAAAGGTATAAAAAGGGAGGGAATTTAAATTTTTGGCAAATTAAAGGGAATTTTTAAAATGTTAAATTATTTTCTCAAAAACGATTAAAAGTAGGAATAGAAAAGGAAAAATATTTTAAAATAAATGGTCAATACGTATTTATTTTCGATTCAAAATTTCGAGGAATAAAAAAATACAAAAATATGCTTTAGAGCAAGGGTTCACACAAGATCCTGCTTCGCGACTCCCTTTTGACATTGTAATGGAAGCGCGGCCCACTTAGGGAATGCATCCCAGGATTCCCGGGACATTTGTAATTTTTCTTTTAAAAGCACATTAATGAAAGAAAATTGCCTGAATTCTAACAAAAACTTTTATATTTTAGTATTTTTTTTAATTAAACTAGAAATCCAACTGGGAACTATATTTTAGAACATTTCTTTATGTAGTAAATTTGTATGCACAAATTTGTAAATGATTTATATGAAATGACTCCATTGCATCTTAAAAATATATCAGCACCAAGAACCAGCAAGTGAAAAAGTATAACTGATTCAAAAAATATTGTAGACATTTTAAAAATGTGTGTGTGCGTTATAAGCTTTTCAGTAGTATAGACATGCTGAATTTGTCTCAAAGAAATTTGACAAATAGTGAGTCCGACAAATCATTAATTATTCATATAATTTTCAATTGGAAAGCTACAGAAAATTTCTCTGTTATGTTGAAGAACGTCTTATTGGATCTATAATATGAAAGCGATTGGTTTATAACGGATGTTGTAGATAAATTTAATGGATAACAGACTGAAGAATAGGATGGTCCAAAAATCTTTTTCTGCGAGCTACATTTAAAAGTGCATAATATTATGGAATTATGAAATATCAACATTACAAATTACCGCATAACATCCTGTTCCAATCATTTCAGGAAGTTGAAATTTAGTCAGGATATTATATATAATGTCTCCTTTCATAATTTTAGGTATGTATTAATGTGCGATTCCCTTTGGTTATTTTCGTGCAATGTTGTAACATTCAAAAGACTTTTTCTAAATATATATATAATGGGTGATTCAAGTAGATACTTTTTTCAATAGCCTTTTTTTGACAGATCACGTGAGAGTCGTGTCATGCTGTCGTATTATTTTTGTTTAGTATTGTTTGGCATTTCATAATGGAAAGACTTACGCCTGAACAACGTTTAAAAATCGTTCAACTTTATTACGAAAATTCACGTTCTGTGAGGAATGTGTTCGGTGCACTTCGCTCAACATATGGTCAACATAATCGGCCTACTGAGCGTACTATTCGCAACACCATCACCCATTTTGAGAACCAGCATTCGTTATTGGATAATATTCGACCGAATAGACCACGTCCAGCACGCTGTGAAGAAAATATAGCGGCCGTAGCTGAGAGTGTACACGAAGACCGTGGAGAGTCGATTCGGCGCCGTTCGCAGCAACTCGGACTGACGTATGGAACGACTTGGCGAATTTTACGTCGAGATCCTAAATTGAAAGCGTACAAAATATAGCTTGCGCAACAACTGAAGCCGCTCGACCTTCCCTAGCGACATCGCTTCGCTCTATGGGCTCTTGAAAAGTTCAAAGAAGATCCGACGTTTTCGAGGCAAATTTTGTTCAGCGATTAGGCCCATTTTTGGTTCAATGGGTATGTAAACAAACAAAATTACCGCACTTGAGACGAAGAGCAACCTGAAGAGATTCAAAAACTGCCACTTCATCCAGAAAAAACAACGGTTTGGTGTGGTTTGTGGGTCGGTGCGAACGTAACCGTCATTGGCGACCGTTATCGTGCCATGATAACCGACTATTTGATGCCTGAAATTGAATCTCGTGATCTCGGCGGTTTTAGCACACATCGCATCAATCAATGGATTTATTGAGAAAACACTTCGGTGAGCACATAATTTCACGTTTTGGGCCGGTCGATTGGCCACCAAGATCGTGTGATATCACACCGTTAGACTTTTTCCTGTAGGGATATGTAAAGTCTAAAGTTTATGCGGAAAAACCCGCTTCGATTCAGGCCTTGGAGGAAAACATCACGCGTGTCTTTCGCCAGATACCAGTCGAAATTCTCGAACGAGTCATCAAAAATTGGACTTAACGGATGGACCATCTGCGACCTAGCAACGGCCAACATTTGATAGACATAATCTTCAAAAAATAAATTCCATAGAATGTTCTTTCAAATGATAATAAACATTCCCCATTAAGTTTGAATTTTCTGTGATTTTTTCTTTAAAAAAGTAGGGAACCTCGAAATGGATCACGCTTTATTATGTCAGTATTCATTCGAGTTAATTAATCAGTAGATTAAGCAATTGATCAAATTTCCTTTTCTCATTACATTTACAATTCTGTTTTAAATTTGTTAATGCAAAGTTTCATATCATATTTGGGTATCAGTTGTTTAACAAATGGCTAATAATAGTTTTTAGTCCGTTATCCCATGAATCCCGGGAACTCTCAAAATTATTCCCGCTACAACTACAACACTACAACTTGGACTAGTTTAAAATTTTGATAAAATGTTAAGTAAAGATAAAATAATTCAAAAATAATATTAACAATTTTGACATTGTTTTTCCTTCATGAGATTTTTCGGATAATGCTTATCTAATATCAATCTCTGCTTCCACAAAAAAATCTTTTGATCAACAAAGAAGCGAAAAAGATAGTTTCACATAAAAATGTATGTTAGTAAAACATTTTGTAACAGTTTTAGAGCTTCGGAGCCAACAAGTGTATAAATTTTGCTATATTTCAACTAATTCTGTTGATTCAAAATTAAATTTAATACATGAGTTACATTTTAATTCTTTTCGATGTTCATATTTAAAAGATTTTAACGTCTTTAAATTATAAAGTCGTTTAAGCAAATTTTCTTTTTATATCCCACAAACTTCTCTGCGAAATAAATGTTTTGTATACTCAGCATTGAGAGGTCGCATCATTCGAGCAAATTTTAACAATATTATTCCACAGGATGTTATTCTATGGTTAAAATTCAAAAAGGGCAATGAAACGATTTTATAAAAAAGTTTTTGGCAAAATATATTTACAAAAAATAATAGTACGGTTTCATGTGAAAAATCAATCATAAAATTAAAGTGAACTATTTATCGTTTCAATTAATTGTTTTCCCTGCCATATCGGAAAGTTTTCTTTATATTGTGTCATTAGATAGAATTACTTTCTTTAGTTGATAATTGTGGCATTTATCAAGCATAAATTTTCAAACGAAACAAAGCACTGGTTTCTTCATTTCTTCATTGGCATTTCTTGCAGCTAGCGCTAGCTGATTCTTAAAAGAACATATTTTAGAAAAAAAAAATATCTTTAATTTAGGGATGTTATTTCATTTGAATTTTTATTTAAAATTCTAAATAATATTTACATTAAAAATCTTGTTGTTCAATAATATTTTAGGATCTCTTCGCGATCCCCACAAATGTCCTTATGGACTCTTTGTTGGTCACGGACCCCCATTTGAGCACCGTTACTTTAGAGGATCCATATTTTTGGACGATATTTTTTGTATTCATCATCAGTTCGTATTCAACCAGTTACAATGATCCGATTTTATAAACTTAGTTTACATATTCTCTCAATATATCACAGTATGAGATGTTGATTATTTAGCCATCCAAATGTTAGTTTTTTAATCATTTAATTTGATAAAAAAATGGATTGTACATTTTGAAGAACTGTATGTAGACAATAAAAACGAAAAAACTATATTTCGAAAAAGAGAAAATCCAAAATTGCCAACAATTTTTGTTTTATCAATATAAAAATGTATTTGATTAAAAATATAGTTAAGTATATAAAAAATTTAGTCAAAAAACTTGTTGTGCTAAAAAGCAATCAATAAATTTACTTGAAAAAAGATTAAAATTAATTTTAACCAAAAAATTAGTTAATTAAGTAAAATAAAAAAATTTTTATCGAAATTAAAAAATATTAAATAAAAAAATGTAATGGAATTGTTGAAAAATATTGTAAAAACACATCCTGAGCGAAAAAACAACCAACAAATAATTTTAATAAACAAAAAAAAAAAATAGAAAATTGGATTAAATAACGTTATTTTGTCATAATTTTTTCCTTTTTTATTTTTACTATGTCATTTTTTAACTATCCTTTGTATATAAATGTTTACTCTAAAAAGACGTTACAGAAACATACTGTCGATCACATACATATATATGTATACGATCCGTATGTATTTTTAAAACTTTCGATTTTTGTACTTATTTTTAAAAATATTTGTAAAACTGTTATACTTATAATTAATGGTATGTCTTTACAGTAAGAAAACCAAAACATCCTGAGATATTTCTATCATGTCAGTCTTTTTGACGTCTTATATAAAATAACCACTGAAATTATGTAAAATAATATAATGGATCCAAACTAAAATTAGTTAAAAGAAAACGTGTCAGATTATTAAGTTATTATTAAATATCCAGATATTTTCAAATTTTGGATTTATTTTCAATTTCTTTCATATCTAGCAGTCTTCCGGAGATAAAATATAAGAACAATTGGGATTAATTAAATTACCAACCTTTTTCCCAGAATTATTCACGTTTTATCTCCGCAAGTCTGCCAAATATGAATGAAATTGCAGTAAGGTATCCAAAACTAAAATTTCTAAGATTAAACATAAATCCAAAATTAGTAAATATCTGGATATTTAATAATAATTTAATAATCTGACATGTTTTCGTTTAACGAATTTTAATTTAGATCCATTATATTACTCGTATTTTACATAATAGTTATATCCGACTCAAACAATGTCTTTCATGGCTCGTGTACATACTTTTGCGATATAAATTTCAGCGGTTTTTTATGTAAGAGTTCAAAAGGGCTGACATAATAGAAATATCTCAAGAGTTTTTTGGGATTCTTAGTGTCTTATCATCAACTAAAAGAACAACGTTTTTTCAAATATTTTTAAAAATAAGTATAAAAATCGAGTTTTAAAAATACATACGGGTCATATACATATTGATGCGATCATGTCAAAACAAGACAAACGTAAAATGATCAATTTCTCGTTTTGTTTCGTATTTTACAAAAAGTAAAAAGGGATTTACAAAATAATAATTATTTGATATTGTCAATAATAAGTACAGAGCATCGCAATTTGCTGCTTGATACATTTTCCAAATAAAATGTAGTCCGAAGTGCTTTTTGTCATTTTCAAAATGGGATTACTCAGAAACTAATAAATATATTATCATAATTCTATCACAACCTAACTGGTGTAAGTCTAAAAAATATATGTGTAAAGTATTATACTGATCGGAGTCGTATTTACTAAGTTATTACCAAAATAGCAAGAAAGAAGAAAAAAATTTGGGTAAAAATTATGGTATAATTTAAAATGAAGCCAATTATAATTCTCACTAGAACATTTGGGAGAAAGAATTATATATCTTAAATTTGCAATAAATTTGATCATTAAATGGAAAAAAGTAGTTCTAACTAATTGTATATTTGACTGATTGATTATACAAAGAATATGGAATTTATGTAAAATTTCTTATATTTTTCACAGGAAATATTTTTGCGCAAAATTGAACTGAAATATGAATTTTATACATTTGTATAATAATGATCATATGAATGCCTTCTAAATATTGAACATAATTAATCAATAAATTATAAAGTATTGTAAAACCTGGTGCACAGAAATTATGCTGAGCGTGTAGCCCATTTATAGGACCATTTTAATGTTGAAGAAAACGTTATGTTTTATGATACCTTTAATATTATGATACCTTTAATATTATATCTCAATGAATGTTGCATATATATTTTGAAAGATATTTGTAATTTTGTGCATATAACTTAGTAATTTTTTTTTAGCTATTTTACACTTTCAAATCATTATATTTCGCGAACCAATTATTAAAATTATTTAAAGTTTTGTAACAGTAATAGTTTTGATGTCTACAATGCTTGCACCGAATATCATTAATTCGTATTGCTTTTAAATGGAATGTATTTAAAAATTTAAAACATATATATTTCTTTTACTTTTACAGATCCAGAAAAGAATTAAATAAATTATATTCTTCCAAGTGGAAATATTAGTAACAAGAGAAAATCTTTTTAATATAGATTTCAAATCAAAGAATCAAACTGAACTATAACTCTATTTATTTTTTTTTTTCGTATTTAAAGTCGATCAGACAAAATATATTTAATAGTGCTTAAATTGTGAATTTAAAATTTTAGTAAGAAATATTGCAGATTATATCTAATATGTAATAAAAAGTATTCTAAATTATATATATATATATAATATATAATATATATATATATAGTATAACAATGCTTTAAATTGAAATATTTTGTAGCCGTTATAAAACTCAATAAAATTTTGAAAATAGTTTATGTTTAAAACGCCATAGCATTTTATTTGAACCAAATTCTTCAATAATTCTTTTTTTATTTATTAGGCCCTGTATTTAAGTAATTTATCGTATTTAAACATATATTAAAAACATTAGGGTTTTTTACGGAAATTTATTAATTATTTACGAATGATTAAATCTGAATCGATTGTTTTCTTTAAAGTAAATTTTTTGTCACTTGCGCGTATTTGCAACCAAATTAGATTTAAATTATAATTGAACATATAGATTACAAGTTTTAAAATAATCAGGTGCTTATTCCTGCACCTTCACCTTTTTTTATAGGAGCAAAATGAATACCCAGATTTTTATTAATAATATGAGAGTTCGGGCCAAATAAGTATAGGATGTAATAATAGTTCGTGAAACAGTTTTCTGATACCTACAATTTATTTTCTTAAAGTTTAATTTTTATATCAAATATTCCAAAAATTTAGGAGCTTTAAAGCTATTCTGACAATTAATTTATGTGTAAAGGTTGTAGCTAAAGTGTGACCCGATCCAAATTTGTAATTAATATATTGACTACTGTGTATAAAATATATTTAGAACAGTTTCTAACTCAGTAATGTCAAAATTAGAATTTTGGCCAGCTAATGAGTCAAAACCTCACACTGTGCATATACATTTCAAAATATATATTGCTTTCTTACATAGTTAGATAATGGTACTTCTTTAGAATTTTTTAGATCTAAAACATTTTTGTAATAATCATTGGCACTTAAATTAGGATTTAGTATTATTTTCTTGTTATCGAGGAGTAAATGCTGCATGAATAAAATTAGAAACTTATTTTATTAGTCAATTATGCTCTTCTGTATAAAATATTGGGCCTCTTCAGGGTTAAATACTTTTATAATTTAAAAATGTTATCGTAAAGAATGTAATCTTTAAATCTCTAAAGCTGTTTAGGAAACATTTAAATCCAGACCAGAATTCTACCCAGGCCAAAGTTAGAAAAGCAGTCATTTTTATGTAGCTGCGACGCTATTTTCTTAAATGTGACAATTAATCTGGATATTTTTTTTATATGATGAAAATCCCATGATTTCTTCTATTTCCATAAATTTAGTTTTTCAAGAATTCAACAGCTTATTGCTAAAATATTCAACTTTTCCTAAATCTGCCTCAAAAACATGAAAAATATATTTGTACTATTTTATTTTTTCGATTGTAATACTATTTATAATTAAAACACCGTTAACGTTACTTTTTGAATACCGAAAATATATTGTCAAAAAACAAAATAATTTCCTCCGCAACGGAGAAGAGAAGTTTGTTACGTACAAGAAAAGTATATTTAAAATAAAATTTTCTTCTAAATGTTGAGAAAATTACTTGTTCTAAACTGAATTCTAGATATAATTGTTACACATATTATATACTTAAATTTTTTACGAAAATAAGGAAAAAAATATGGCAACCACAAATAAAATGCTAACCCCCCTCCCCCCTCCGTCTCTTATAGCGTAGGGCCATCTATCAGTCGTTCCTTTTCGATATTTCTCCATTCTCGCTAAGAATGGACACATCGAGGAAACTAGTCCTTTGAATCTCATGGATTCTTATGTATGGGAACAGACATGAATTCTTATGTCTGTTCCCAAAGTGGGCTGCTTGGAGATCTGTTTGTTCATAGTCGGGCGGCAGTTAAGAAACTTAGCAGCAAGCATAAAATGCAAATCGCTTTATTTTTTCCCAATGTCAAACAAGAAATCGTGCTCCATGTATTCGGTCGAGGGCCTTACAATCTCGAAACCAACTCGAGCAGCAGCAACCCCATCGCCTACCGTAACCAAAGGAGTTACAAACAAGTCTTCGGACTCCCAAGTGTTACCTCCCTCCCTCAGAGAAGAAAATGCGAACCAGCTTTCGGTTTCTAGATCTGAGCATCCAGCCAGAAAGGGGCACATCAAACCCGCCAGAAGGTCATTTTTAAGACGGCGCGCCACCGAGTGATTTTTGGATCGGTTGGGTAAATAGACTGCCGAGTCTCTTACCTCTGAGGGACTTGTTTCGCTTAACTGAGCTAATTCACTACTGGCCGAATTGGTGCGTAATCCCCCCCCCCCCCCTCTCACTACATTGAAAGACGGGTTTAAGCACCTACGTTCAGAGGAAGAGACACAGCCGACAAACCAACAGCTCGGGACCAAGCGTCCAAATCACTACAACCCAATGAACGAATCGTATAGTGAAGTGGCCAAAGGCCATCTCATACGATAGGTGCGACCCGGATTGCGAAGGAACTTGATGAGAGTCTTCTAGAAAGTTCTGAAAGAGAAGACCGGGCGAACTATCCAAACCAGAGGAGGTTTTGGAATTCATTCGGTGCGGAAAACCAGAGATCCCTACAGGCGACTGGAAGGTGAACTTCCGAATACGACATAGCATTCAGAAAGATTGTGATTATTATGAAAAAGGATTTACTGCCACAACTTCACGAGAAAAGTGGGAAGATTTACTACGGCTTCCAGACAATCTTCCTTCAGGTCTACCGAGAGGATGATAGAGACAGATTGGTTCGGATCGATGACAATAAAGCTCCGGAAGCATTGTCTTGTGAGGAGACTACTAGTTCTCCTGCTCAGGAGGACACTCATTCAAACTCCGAGTTTATGAGTGAATTTTTGAGCAAGTGGACGAAGTAATTGGCGAGGATGGACTCTGACCAAAATGACGTTAATGTCACAATCATCCCAAAAGACACACATGGTGAAGATAATGCAAGTTAATCTTCACCATTCTAAAGAGGCCTCGGCTGCGCTACTCCTCCGAATGGTAGAAAACGCAGAGGAGCTAGCACCAGTCCGATGGACATTGTAGTAGCGGCCTGGGAGACATTTAAATTATCCCCAGCTATATGGCGCACGATCATAACAACCCACCATAAAATCATAAGTTTCGCGAAATAACAAAGACGGCTAAAGAAAACAATAAATCATTCGTATTTGTAGCTGTCTCTAATGCCCATTATGTCATTTGTGGAAGTTCTGACACAAATGAAAGGTGTGATTCTTTATATGATTTTATTCTTTGTAGGAGTTTGGATATTCTAAACATTAGCAGTTAATAGATGGGACTTTCTCGATATCACGCCATTTATTCAATGATTCTAAGAGACTAGGAAATCGTCTACCTATAAGTCCTCGGTTAACAAGTTTAAAAATCAAATAGGAAATGCGAAATGCAAATCCTGGAGGGCTTTCTGTTATGGCGTAGAAAGCCCCTCTGAGACTATTCGTCTTCGTAAAATTCTAGCATCATCACATGCTATTCCAAGGTTCATCCAAAAATCATGTTTCAGATGGACAACAAGCGGTCAAAAGACTTTAAATGCCTTAGTGAATGCGCACTTTCCTTACAGCTTCCTTTTAACGGAGTGCTCTGCGATATCTTGAGATTTCATCTATGATGTTCCCATTCCCATAACGGATAGTGAACTTAGATGGGCTCTGAAAAGCTTTGCCCTATTCAAATCCCCGGACCCTGATGATATGATACCAGCAAACCTGCATTGCAATACAGATATAATAGTTCCCTAGCTAATTTGGATATACTCTACATTATTGTCGTGTTCTTATATTCCTGAGTCATGGACTAGATGTACAGTTGTCTTTATCCCTAACGGAGGTCAGATCTTACATACAAGATCGAAAAACTTCAAACCTATCAGTCTGTCTTCCTTCCTCTTGAAGGTACTAGAAGGGTTGATAGACCTACACTTTCGTAGAATGATCAACCCTAACCTATTATCAACATTCCAATATGAAGGGCAAATCTGTTGAGACTGCATTACATACGCTTGGAAAAGTCTCTTGGGTATAAGAAATATGCATTAGTAGCCTTCCTTGATATAGAAGGGGCTTATAATAATGTGATTCCGGAGGCAATCAAAATGTGTCTGGAAAGACTGGACATACACCAGTCGATCATCAGACTCATATGGAGACTTCTAACCAACAGGGTTATAATATCCTACATAGGAGCATTTACCATATATAGGGGTACTCCCCAAGGGGAGTTTTATCTCGCCTTCTTTGGAATATTGTCGTATACTCAATACTCAGAGAACTTAATTCACTAAAGTTTAAGACTGTCTCCTACGCGTTGTGGTAGCTGTATCTAGGAAATATCTAGATACAATGTCTCAACTCCTGCAAACTGATCTAGCTCAACTTTTTACATGGAGTTCAATTATTGTCCTTAGCATAAATCCAGGAAAAACGCAACTTGTCCTCTTCTCTAGGAGATATGATATTCCACCTTTCCCACTTCCACGCCTAAACGGTGTTGAACTAAGGGTGACAGATAGTGCAAAGTATATTAGGACTATACTAGACTCCACACCACCCAGGTTCCAGAACACACATGCTAGGGCTTCATAGGCTAGATTTGGACTATATATGTTTAAGAAAGCCATCGATAAATCCTGGAATACAAAATGGCTCTTCAACATGGTGATTAAGCACATACTTACGTATGGGCGATAGTATGGTGGAAGGCTATTCAGAAATCCTTCTACATCGGAATCTTTGGTAGGATTCTGCGTAGTTCAGTGCTACCTTTAACAGGTGCGCTTCATACAACTCCATCGTAAGCCCTCGCCATTATGTCGGCAACTAGACTTAGGACTACAGATGTATGGAATGATAGAGGATATGGTCATGCAGCTGTTCTAGGATTCCTTAATGACATATCTTCCAATACTGATTATTGTATTTCCACGCCCTTTTTTGTTAGTGAGTTCTCAATTGCTCCGCAATTAAGAGCTGATTCAGTGGAGATTTATACTGACGGGTCAAATCTGCTCAAGGGGTTGGGTGTGTCCATATTCCCGTTTATAGGGAAATATCTCCTTTAATTTGCTGGTGCAAATGCTATAAGACTAGGGCTCCCTTTAAACGACTTCTGTAGAAGTTGATACGACGAGAAGAGGAAGAAACAATGGAGCATCTTCTAAGCCACTACCCCACTCTCACTGAGATAAGACTGCTAATTTTGGTAGTCGGTTTGTGCATGTATTATTAAATCTCTCTGATATTGATATCTTTCATACATGCATTAGGCTGGTTCGACACGAACACTGTTATGGACACGTAAATTAGCATCACATGATCCCTCAGAGTATCACAACTGGACCAAATTGGACCCAAGTGAACTATCTCCATTTGATTGGATCTAACCTTAAGTAAAAAAAATTGTACATGTTACGTGGAGTGTTAAAAAGTTACGAAAAATTTAAGAAATGTAACCAAACATCAACAATGGTCTCAATTAACTCGAATATTCATAACAAAAGTGTCATAAAAACAAATTAATGACACTTGTAACATAACATATAGGGAGATATCGCGAACAATTTCCTAAAAATACTTTAAATTTTTTTCAGAAGTTATTTTTGGTATAACTTGGTAGCAATTAAGTTTTATATAAAATGATACATTAAAAAACACTAGAGAAGAAATGCTACAAGTAGTTGATTTACTTTTAATCCTAACGTATTCTAAGATGAACGGAATACGTTTTTACAAAAACTCATGTAATATTTTATTTGAACGTCCACCAACAAAAACATACAAATTTTAAAATTTGACTAAAAGGTTTTTCGTACTTTTTTTCTTGACACATTGACAGCGCTTTGAACGAACAGTAAGGAATACTTTAGAGTTTAAAATCCGTTGGTGTGAATTATCGTTGTTTTGAAAAATTCCCAAAATCTAAAATTTTACCTGTTTTTTTTTATAATTGTATACATTCATAAATCTTGCGAAGAACTATCACCACGTGTAAAAATACTCACAATGTTATTATTATTATTATATAAAAATTTACAGAAATCATGTTTCTCAATTTGTTTCTAACAACTGAGACATTCCATTTAAAACCAATCAACTGATTTCCTCATAATGCCCATGAACACTAAAGTAATGGTTGTGGTAAAAAGTATGTCCAAGAGAAAAGTGACATTAAGTCCATTGGATGCAAATAGTCATCCATTTCAGAAAAACTATAATTTAGCGAAGCCGAAGGCCGGCTGTCTAGAAAGCATTTTTAATCCAGACCATAATCCTACCCAGGCCAAAGTTAGAACCGATTTTGTCCTGAATATGCTGATTTTGTCCAGAATTTGTATCATATAATGTATTAATTTTCATACTAGGAAGTTCATAGTGAGCATGAACATTAAGTCACTTTCAAAAATATCCCAAAATTAAACCATTATATTTATAATAAAATTTCTGAACCAAATCATCTTCAGGATAAAAATGGTTATAAGTTATGCTTGGATAGGATTCTGGACTGGATTAAAAAGGTTTCTAACCTCAACCTCGGAATTTGATGGAGAGAAGCGAATTTTAACATAATGCTTTGTCTTCATGTCTTATACATACTGCTAAAAATCACAGATAGACCACTTGTGTAAGAAGTGTGCAAACAAATTTTTAACTTTTTAAGAAATGTTTAAATGAAATGCTAATTTTAATTAAATTTGAACCATAATTACTAAAAAATATTTTTTGTCAAAATCGGTAAAATTTGTGAGTGAGTTATTCACTCGCTGAGCGTATACGTGAATATCGGTGACTTTTCAACAAATACATATCCATCCACCGGACTAAAAACCACAATTTTATATTTCTTTTTTTTCCTGTATTTAAAAAATATAATATTTATGTGAAATAGCGAGTTTTTTAGCGACAGAAACGTAAAAATTTTAAAGCTCAACAATTTGATTAAAAATCTATAATTGTTTTATATTGAATAAATCAATATAAAGTTTTCATAATAAAAAATAAAAAACGGTATTTTCAGCTATTTCGGCAACGGTATTTTAGCATTATCAGTATTCCGAGTTATTTCGGTAATGGTAACGGTATTCGTACTTATTTCGGTATTGATATTCACAACCATAATATATAAAGTGGATTTAAATATTAAAAGTTCGGGCTAGAATAAGCATAAAATCTACAAGTTTTATTTTATTTTTATTCAAAAAAATTTTTTTCAAATGGTAACGATATTTTAGCGGTAACGATAACTTGTTTTATTTCGGTAATGGTTTTTTAGAGTTATAGGTATTTTTGGTTATTTCGATATCAATAATTTAGCGGTAGAGGTATTTTTAGCTATTTCGATAATGATGTTTTAGTGAAAACGGTATTTCCAATTATTTCGGTAACGGTATTCAAGTAGATTAGGTTTTTTAACGGTAAGAATATTTCAGCGATAACGGTAGTCTTGCTTTTTATATATAGTGCTTTCTTTCAAGTACTGAAAGGAATGTTTTTGCTATCAGTTTTTATTTTTCGGTTCAAAAGATGACCTTTTAGAATGTCATTGGAACAAATAATAACAAGAATTTTCATGTTATTTTGAAAATATATTTATTTTTTTGCAAAAAATTAAAAATTGGTCCTCAGTTTCCTACTAGCGATTAAAAAATCATGGGTCCCTTATAACAAGACCAAAAAGTTAAATGGCTATAAAAAAGCTCCTAATTTTTAACTGATTATGGAAAGAATATTTTAAAAATGTTCATCATGGGATTTTTTCCTTTTAACGCATTTTTATGAACAAATTTGTCTTCATTAAATAAACCATAATTACTACAAAACCACTTTTAAATATTTTACTCATAAAAAGATATATCGAATTTTTTTCCCATTACGTAGTAAAATGACAGCTTGTGGACCGAAATGTTTGCAAGAAATATGTTTAGATATTTTTTTTACTACCAGCTCAAAATTATGAATATTTTGACACCAATTCTGGATGAAACTCGAAACTTTTTTATGTTGGGGAATTCAAGAAAAAATTTGAAACTTTTTTTATTATTTTTTCTGTATTCAGCTTATCAATACGCATCATTCGAGTGGTATTTCTAATACTTTTTTCAACGTGAAACTAATGTACATTAGGGTGGCCCAATATTGTTTGAAGAAAACCAATGTCTTTGCAAATTTTAAATTCCTACTGACTAGAACAGGATAATACACGGCCATTTAAATTGATTATTCCAGAACAAATCTGCAAACATTTCCAAAATTAATGACAAACGATAGCAAATTAAAAAATTATTACATAAATATTTTGTAATTTTTGGAAAAAAAATATGAACGAAAAAGGTTCATTTTGTTAAAAAAATTTTAATAAAGTTTTACCCTGTATTCACAAACAACTTTTAAATTTAAAATGCCTTTTCTTCATACGAATTTTGTCTAAAGTGTATTTTAAATTTAAAATTAGTTTGTGAATACTGGAGTAATTTTTAATTTGTACGTAATTTCTTACATGAGTTCAATTTATTAAAATGCCATTTTTATCGTTCCTATAAACATTTTTTCAATTACAAAATATGGGTATATTTATTTTTCTTTAGTTACCGTTTGATGTACTTATCATTAATATTGGTGAGAAAAATAGTAAAATTTGTTCTGGGATCGTCAACATATGTAAATGGCTATCATTGTTGCTAGTTTAGCTTTTTTAAGGCTAAATCCAGTCATTTTATGTTGCTTTTTGCCTCAAAATCTTCGTTTTAGCTTCTAGCTTTTTATCTAGACTTTCTTGATTCTTAAAATTACCTTAAAAAGACTAAAATTTTCATATTTCAGCATAGAAGAAAATAATTTCTTATTTGCTTTTACTAATTTTATTTTTACAAAATCATCCATTTAATCATCTTTGTGTATTATTTCGCACAAAAATCGAGATTATTTATATTTAAAAAAAATATTCGTCTGCGGGGTTTCATTTTCTAAATCAAATATAACTTAACTCATTCTATGGACTTACTTAATCAATTAGTATAATTATTTTTTAATAAGCTTCTTTAACCATAGAAACAATTTATAAATATAATTTATAAAATTCTTATAAAAACGATTTTTCATTTTGGTGGCAGCATTCTATTTTTTATTTATAAATTTGTTACAATATTTAAAAAAAAAAAATATGAAAGACTAATGAGAACGAGAAAAAAATAAATTTTTGTAATAAAAAAACGATACTAGCTTTTTTCAGGCCTTATTTTTTTTTTTTTTTTTGATATTTAGCCTTTTCTGACCTTTTTTAAAATACAATTCAGCCTCTTTTTTTCTCAGCTCTGGGTAACACTGATGACTATATTGCATCCAGTTAAATTTGGACAATATGTTCTTAATGACGTCCCCTTTCATAATTTGAGGTACATTTAAATGTAGCTCGCAAAAAAGAATTTTAGACCACCTTAATGTAAATACTCATATATATATATATATATATATATATATATATACATATGTATTCATATATAACGCCTGAAATGTTCTGACAATTATTTTATTTAAATCCAATACCCTACTACATACACACATGTACACAGTTGACAGACTTGTTTCTGTGTAAAAATCACAACCTCCTTATTAACTAATGCCACAGATCACTAATAGTGACTAATTGGCTTCGTATCGTGACTTATTTCAATGTCCACTTACCGCAAAAGCACACTATTACTCACACATGAATATGGAGACATTCCATTAATCTTTTGCATTCGTATTTGTTCGCCCAACAGTGTACCAGTGTCGAAATGCCAAAACTTAACATTAAGGAGTGATCAAGAATTTTAACTTTGAAGATGTGCGCAAGCAGTATGAGTAAAACTTGTTCCTTCAATCATGGAATTTTGCTAATTGCAAATTATCCGACAAATGTTGATGCTGTTCTCCAGAAGTAAAGAACCAACAGCAAATCATGAAACAAAAACCATCCAACAACCACCATGTTCGTGTAGAAAGATTTTAAGAAACAGGTGCAATAAATTAACGATGTTTTGTACTTTTTAAATACATACAATGTTTTCCATCTTAAAAACGTTTTACTTAATTTATTTTTATACCCTTCTACTCTTTAGTTGGAGATAATACAGTACGTTTGTGCTAATGTTTGTAACGTCAGGGGCAAAAAATGGTCGCTCATCAACTTTCATAGAATCAAAATCACTTTCTATTAAGAGTCTATTTAAAGATATTCTTATGTTAGTCCGTAGTCTTGTGATCAACTCAAAATTTTGAAGATAAAACTATTTTCGTTTGGAAGAACCCTATTTATACTCCTTCTAATGTTATAAAGAATTTGGGATTTAATTGAGTGTAAAAAATCGAAATGAAATTTGAATGAAATAAGTTTTATATAAATGTATACAAATTACACTAAAGAATAGGATTACTCACAATTGCGTAGGGTATTATTTAGTCGGCTATATTTTGTGTATACGTTTTTTTATTTTTCAATACGTTGGCAATGACAAGTTTTGTATTAAACTGATACAGCTGATGTCCATCCACAAAACGCAACACAACTTGTTTATTAGTCGATTGTATAACCGTCTTCTGACTTACTGCAGCCTGTATCGTAAAACAGCAAGAGGTTATTAAGGTATTCAATATAATTATGTATAAATTCGAACATATGTAGATACAACAGTGTTCTCAAAGACATTTTCTTTAAGTGTCTTTTTTTAAAATATCTTTCTACAAAATTTCAACTTTTTTTTTAAAAATACCCATTTTCAAAAACTACCTAATTTTTATAAATATTTTATTAAGAAAAAATATGTTTAAAATTAAACCAGAACCTACACAGAAAAAAAAAACATTCCCTAAAATCACTCAATTATCTTGTTAATTGTTTTTTTTAAGTCAAATTAATATATTAATTTATTTAATTAACTTTTTTTTTATACAATTATTTGACAAAAATTGAAAACTTCTAATAAAATTAAAATAAAATAAAGAAAAACAATTATATTATAACTTTGTGTTAAATGTCGACAATCTCCTACTTTATAGTTGATAAATTAATGACAATGCCACAATACCTGAGATTGCATTAAAACGGTTTACTGTATAAAGGGTAAGTATAAGACTATTTGACACATGTCTGTTAATATTCAAATTTTTGTATCATCACTAAGATTGTGAATGCGTCCTCCCGAGATAACCGGAGTAAGGCGTTGCTGACTTTTTTGGAGAATTCATCGTAAGGTCGACTATATTTAAAAAGCACAGCCATTGTTTACATACAAAGACACAATGGATACACGTGTTATACGGTGATGTCTGTTTCATTTACATACATATGTATAAATATTATATGTGAAATTATTTATGTATTTTTTGTATTATTTGAAAAGTAAAGCCAATAAAAAATGTACTAGAATTTGCGATTTTTAATGTAGGTAATAATTTTTTTGCTTTGAGGTACTTATTCGATTAATTCTTGCATCGAATCAATAAGTACAATATTTACTTTTTAGCAGAATTTCAATCAAAAATTTAATTCATGTAATAAAAAAAATTAATTAAAATTCATCCAAAAAATTAATTATTATTATTTTGATAAACAAAAAATTAATCGAAATTTTGTTATCGTAATTGAAATTCTTTTTATTTTTTCTGCTTATGTATGTACAACATGAGATTTATAATTTTTTTGGAGTATTTAAGTCACTAATATTCAAATTTTGCTTCACTGTGTCCTATCGCTATTATAAAAAGACACATACATATGAGTACATATTCTACTTATTACAATAACAAAATGCAGTGAAACATTCTTGTTCTTATATTTATATATGTATATATGTATGTATATATGTATGAATGAATGTATGTATGTATGTAAGCTTAGACATTGTCAGTCGTCAGAAGCTGTAAAAGTGAACCCAAGATAAAGCTGTCGAGCTACCCGTCGAATAATATACAAATGAGACTTGTAGATATAAAATGCAAAAATAAAAGACAAAGAATATTCTGATGACAAAATTGTATTTTTACCAACCTGAAGTTAAATGCACATTCAACATCTTAAGAAAAAATTATATACGATAACTCTTACAACAGAAAATTCCAAATGGGAATTGAGGAGCATTATGTAGATATGTATGTATTTAAACAGGTTTTATTTTAACTTATCACCTTCTTCCCTCCGATGAACCTGTTTAATAATGGCAATACGTGTTTATAAGGAGACAGAAGGAATCATTGTCAACTTTTCATACAACGCAGTGCAATTAAACACACACAAATAAGTTTGAAGTTTACACATATGAACGTACTCGTATTTAATAGCGGTAAAAATATAATAGCCTTTAAAAACGCAGGCCTTCCAAAATATTGATAGAGCTTATTATAAATCAAATTCTAGTTTATTTTAAACTACACTAATTGCTGCAATATGTAAAGATTTATCTTATTTTCGAAGTTTTTTTGATAATTTTACTCGACTTTTTCATTATTTAAAGAAATAAGTCACCAATAACAAAAAATGAATCAATTAAAAATTCTTTAAATTTACACATCTCACTAAAATTATTATATCAATGACTACCCAGCAAAACTTTTTGGTTCTCGGTAATGGCAACTACTTATTAAAGTAGTTTCTTGGTAATGAGGCGTCATTATTATTTGCTACTCTTTATGCCATAAATAAGTACTCAATAGCATAATAGTACAGTAATATTACAATCACGTGGTTCAGTTGGCTAGAGCGCTGGATTAACAACGAGAAGGTTGTTAGTTCAACCCCATTCTGATGCTATCAGTTCTATTTTTTAACAAATTGTCTAAAAAGATATATTGTACTAAAAAAGTTTTTGTCACTTAGAAAATTAAGTACGAAATGGTGTACTGAGTAGCACTTTAGTCATTAAAAACGAATGGTTAATTTATGCCCAAGTTCAAATCTCACTGACGGCAAAATTGTGTTATTTTCTTATTTATATTTTTGTTTAGGTTTATATTTTTGAGTATCCCTAGAGTCTAAAAATAATTACATGAATTTATGGACAACTCGAACAAAAATAACTATACAGAAAAAATAAAAATGGATTTCAACTACGAAATTTGTTATATTAATTAAAATTTTATTTGATTTTGCTCCAATCATCAAAATGGTAATATTAATTAAGTGAAATAGTAGATTTTTCTCTAAATTTCAATTAATTTTTTTAATCAAACAAATATTTATTAATGAAATTTTGCATTAAATTAAGTAAAATAATAATTGATATAAATAAATAATTAACCAAATATTTGCTTTTTCAAAAAAACAAAAATAACATAAATAAAAGAATGTCTTTTTTGTCATTTATTGCAAAATTATAAGTCTTATTGAAATATTTTACAATGATATGTGTATACAAATATTAGCATGCTATGTAGTAAATGGCAGACATTTATAATTAATGTATATAAATTTTGTATGACATGTAATTAATAATTAATATATGATACGATGCATTAAATAACGGAAAATGCTTCTTAAATTAAACGCATTTATACTTATTTCGATTAAAGTTCAGATAAAATGGACTTTAATCAAAGGGGATTACGCATCTATAAAGACATTAAGTACATATAATTGTAAATTAAAGAAAAGGTATTTTTCCAGATGTATACCTTCTTGATACAGTTCCTTGACTTTTCAGTCTTCAATGACTGGATCTTCTACAATAACATGAAATCCCTTTTGGCGGATTACATACTGTAAGGTGAGACAATTTGTAAAAATTTTATGATATTTCTTGGAGGAACGAAACGTTAACAATAGTCACTCACATTGAATTATTTTCCTATATCTTGCGAAAGCAGATCCGGAATTATAAGATAATATCTTCAGTATTACAGGAACAATTGATAAGAAACTAGCTTCTTGTATTTTTAAACACACGCAAAAATTTGTTGTACTTAAATAAATGTAATTTCGATGTATATTCTTCTTTCCAATATTTTTAAAATTGTTTGAAGTTTTCAGAGAATTGTCAATTTGTTCATATTTTTATTTAAGTTTTTCAAATCTACATATAAGACGAAGTAGTGATTATATTAATTAATAATTTTTATTAAAATCAAATTTGAAACTAAAAAAAAAGAAATTTAATAAAAATGTTTGTACTATAATTTTTTTTATGTAGTTATTCAGACAAAAAATAAGTAGTTTATTTTTGTTTCCAATCATACTTGGTAGTTTACCAGGAAATCAAAGTTTTCGCTGGGTAGTAACTGTAAAAAATACAAAAACAGAAAAAATGTTTAAAATTAAAAATTGTATTAAAAAAATTTTAATGCTCACAGAAAAAATAAAAACAGGTTTTAATTATGAAATTGCTAATATTAATTAAAATTTTAATTGATTTTACACCAATCATTATATTAATTAAATTAAATTGAATTTTTCTATATTTTCAAGCAAAATTTTAATTAAATTAACTACTTAAATTATTGTAGTCTTTCTAAAAATCAATTCAAAAAATTATTGACGCAATTTAAATATTACCTAAATCTACATTACAAGATTATTATCTCAATTTAAAAGCAAAATTTTCAGTCGTATTTTTAATTTATCTTTATTAAAACAACAAATTATTTTCTAAAAATTACAATCACAAATATAAATATGTCATATGTTTATTTGTTTGTTTTGAATATATTGTAAGGAAATCTAATCATCTTGTAAAGGCAGCTAGTATTTTACAGGAACACTTGGCAACAAAAGGAGTTATAAATCTATAAGATGAGATAATACTCTTATTAGAAACATTTCATTACAGCTTATTGACAAAATGATAAAAAAAAAAATTAAAAATGCTTTCTTATGAAAGTATCTTTTCCATAACGTTTGTAGTTGGCAAGCACCAGTTGAAATAAACCCGGACCATGACATGGGCAATAACTTCGATGCATTGCGGGAATATCTAGAATAACATAAAAAAATAATAAAAGTACAAATCTTTTATTTACCATGTAAGAATCACATATTATTTATTATGTATTACATCCTTTTGGGTTAGTATTCTATTTACTTAAAGAAATTCGAAGTGGACTTACGTGTACAAAAGCATTACGATACTAATTTATGCATCCTTAAGTGCTTTTCGGAAAGCGCCTTTTTAGGGAGCCGTGGCTGGTCCTTTTCGAATATGTTACATTGATTTGTATTTAAATAAGATATGCCAATTCGTCTACATTTGCTACATATTGAAATTTTTATCTGATTAATGCACCTCTAAGTAATTTAGAAAAGCTATAGACCAATACTAAAAAAGTTGGAAGCTAGGTGAAAAATTGGGCTTTAAACAATAGGCTTCGACTCTGGATTATATAAGATTTATATACCAAATTGCGATAAATTATTTTCGATGATTTACAAGCAGATCAATAGTACTTTTTTTCACTAATTGTAATCATACATACCCTTAGATGAAAGAACTTTTATAAGGAAGTATGTGAAAAAATATCTGCAAAGGAACCCATATTTTTGCGATGTTTCCAAGTTTCCATTTAATATAAATAAAAAAATTTTATATTTTTTTTTTTTTATTGACACTAAAATTTTAATATTTTCCGTTTTCTTTCTTTTTCAAGTAAAAGTTTATTTTGAGAATTTTTTTATTTTTCCTTTTCTACTAGCTTTACTAAAATTTCAGACGAACAAACCTTATGTGAAATTTCATTGCAATTTGATTAAGCGTTCGGAAACTGCAGATTTATTTCCATTTAATTTTTTAAATGGGACGTTCTTTAAGAATAAGATGATGCATAGTGGGGCCAATCGCAAAATTTTTGGTAATAAATCTGTTTCTCCTAAACTACTGGTTGGATCGAATTGAAATGTATGGAAAAGTTGTAGGAAGACCTAAGCTTTCAGAAAAATTACCTTGTGTCACACTCTTATAATATGAGATGAGCTACTGGGTGTCAAAGGTGACCACCTCGAGTATGCAAAAGTTTCAAAAAAGAATCCGATTTCAAAGATTTTTATATTTCTGTAAAGTGCTTGGCGAGACAAAGAGAAAAAGCAAGCTTACTGACCTAATTTGTCTTTTGTAGTTAAAAAGATATTTACACTTAATTAATAATCATTTTTTATAAAATTTACCATTTTCGACTAATGCTGAATGTAGGATGCAAATCTAAATCAATATAAAATCTTTCTATTAACCATTTATGAAGCCTTGTGTTTTGAAATATGTAAAGAAAAATATTTTTTATTAACAAAACTTTGAGGAAAAAGTGAATATAATTTATGAGTATATTTTTGTAAAAAATAGTCATTTTTAACACTGACTTCAGACTGCTTATTTTGAACATTTTTCACAGCTAGACGAATTGAAATTATCCAAAAAAATTTTCAGCATATTACTTATAAATTACAAAATATTAAAAAAAAATTTACTTCATATAACTCAGAACTAATTCCTGAAGACCTAAATAGAGTCAAGGCAAAAAATCAAAAACTCAATATTCAAGCGAAAATATCTTTTTAACTGTAAGATATAGCTTACGTCAGTAATTACGTTTTTTCTTAATCTCGCCAAGCACTTTACACTTGACTTGTATAAGTTACGATTTTTTAAACTTTTACATACAACTTTGATACTCTGTTGCTCATCTCGTGTTATTTCAAGGTGATTACATGATAATTTTTCTGAAAGTTGAGGTCCTCCTCTACAACCTTTCCATACATTTCAACTTGATTCGACCCACCGTGAGGTAGAATGGCCAAAAATGTGAATGTGTATAGCGCTTTTTTATAATTTTTGTTGTAATAATTATACTTTTTTTTTTTTGCAAAAAAAATATTTTTGAATTTACAAAAAAAAATGTAGCCTAAAGTTTTATCCGTGTATCAAAAACAATATTTTCTGCTAATCTGTAGGTCGCAGTTTTATGATTTTTGGTGCTTAAGCCCAACTTAGGCCGATAATGTATCTCAATAAAATTGGTTGAAATTTAATAATTATTTAACTCAGCATCCATATTAAAATATTTCCGAAAATAGTTTAAATGCTTAAAAATATCTTGAATATATCCGTATTTAAATAAAATTCATCACGGATGAGTTTTGTCAAAGCAAAAATAATACTACCAAATTTCAAGAGGATACGTCCATAATTGATTATACCACTCATAGAGGAATCCCTACCGGAATTACTTTTTCGTTCATAATTCCTATATACGTGATCACATAAGCATAAAATTTGATTAAATATGATTAAAAAATAATAATAATAATACATCCCATTTATGTATTAATCATACAGCCAAATTTCAGAATGATGGGTCCATAAATGACCATAGCTTCCATATAACCCCCGTCACGTTAGCGCAAATTTTCAATTACGTTTGCGTGACTTAATATGACAAAACTTGCAGTACTTTTACTTTTCTACTGGTTTTAATTATTTTCCGAAAATTCTATATAATTCTCTTCTTAAGTAATGCGAATAATTAAAATAATTAAATAAACTTTTTATTTTAAATTTATATTACATTAATTTTATTTTGTTTTTGTTTTGAAATTTTTTTGAAAATATTTTTTTTTTCAAATCGCAAAAAATCCGCAAAATGCTTTTTTGATTTTAATACTACACATAGTCCGTCCCAAGTTCGTCTAAAATTTTTTTGAATTATTATTTAAAAGTATAAAACGCCCGTTTTTAGACCGATTTAAAAAATATATATATATTTAAAATATTTCTACAACATTAACTTTAACAAAAAAAATACGTTTCTAATACGTTTCTAAATAAATTCATTATAAAAAAAAACTACTTTCCGAAAAATAAAACACAAAAGTATAAACTTGAAAATTTTCGATTTTAAGTTTTGAAATGATTAAAAATTGCAAAAAATCTGTGATTTTGACAGCACTACACGGAGAGTGAAAAAAATTAAGGAATTTTTTTAATAGATAATGATGCTTCATTTTATCTACTTTTACCTAGAATAAATTACTTTTTCAAAATATTAATTTTCAAGTTTCAATTAATATCCATTTTTTTTTTTTAATTTCACCCCTCTGTTCGACCTGTGTGGGGTGAAACTCAATGACATCACATGAAAATATTAAATACAGCATGAAAAAAGGCCTTCTAGAAGGCTTCTTTAGTTCTTTTTAGTTTTATAAGATAAGAAAAAATGTTTAAGTCATATAAACTTTTATATGTGCTGAGTGATATCACACACACATACATATGACAAATATTCGTACCCCGCAGTTTTAATGGTGGTTGTGTTTCCTAGTACTCTTCAGTTATGTCTGAATTTTTAACGTACTTAGCTTTAACCAATTTATTTTAAGGTCATTTGATACTGATTTATATACATATGCTTACTCTGAAATATAATGTGAATTCATTATTCATCCTAGAGTTATTTAAAGTGCAATGATTAAATTTAGTCATGGTAACTGTCACAACTAATTAATAATATCGAATCAATTGGCACTTGTTAAATTGGAATTTGGTCATGTTATTTTTTCAATGTAGTGTAGTGTGTAGTAGATTGCAGTCAAAATCTTTCGTTACTTTTCACTTTAAAGACAAATTATTTTACTCACTACAATTTATTTATTGTGACACCATTTGCGGATTTTTAGATTACTTTGACTAAAATTAAAAGATTTCAAGTTTTCGTTCACAGCTTTCTATAGAAAGTATATTCTTTTAATATTTAGTAGTAAATAACGTTAAATTTGCTAGGTTAGTGACAGACGTCAAAACTACAGGGTAAAAGATATTGAGAGAGACAGCCAGATTCAATGTATGAGCATCATCATTCAAGATTTTTTAAAAAGAATTTAATATCTTGCATGTTTATGGCTGCACCTTCATTATAAATATTCCTGAAAATTGTAATTTTATCTTTCCGATATATTCATACCAAATATAAATTTACTTGTATTTATATGTGTGTATTTTGTATGTACATTCGCATACTACACACATACATAAGTGTGTATACATATGAATATATATGATAATTATAAAAAAAAAAAAAATCTTGTATAATTTATATTGTTTAAGACATTCAATACTGTTTAAACTTTTATATACAAATTTCTGACTCACTGCCATTCACTGTTTAGTCTTCAAAGTCAGAATTATATTCTGTTGTACAAAATACCTATATATATGTTTAATATTTAAATGCGTACATTCAACACAAAACTTTAATACAATTTTAATTTTTTTTTTTTTTTTTTAAATTTTCATTTATCTTTAATAAAAGTTATGTAAATACACAATAGTTTTGGAACTCAAACGGTTACGATTTAATTAATATATGCAACATGTAACTTCTGTGGTAAATTTCCTTTATTGATTTATTTATATTTTTTGACGAATATAGTGCACTGAAGAATATCTCTTCAACCGAATTTTTACCATTTTATACACAGAAAAAAAATTATAAATAAACAAATTTACTTTCATTGATTCAGTTCATAATATTTAAAAATAATTTCCTAAATATTAAAATTTTTTCATATTTTTCAAATGAAATAAAATCAAGAAAGTTTGAACAAAATCCTTCAATTTCCATTTACTCAGAAAAAAACAATGTAAATTAAACAATTTATCAAAGATAAAAATATTTTAACTACTTTTTTAATTATATCAGTTATTCAGGTGCTCAAAATCCAAATTTTTTTAATATTTTTTTACTAGAAATAAAATAATTCATCAGCTTTAAATTATTGTTTTTATTGTTATTAACCAGACGCCAAAAATAATTATTATTTGTGTAATTTTGGATCAAAAAAAAAAAAAAATCAATATGAAGAAAATTAATATAGAATATCCTGAATACACCAAAGCGTTTGCTATTACGCTATTGAAGCTCTTTTATAATAAACTTTTATTTTTAATATTTATTTCTCAGAAATAAAAATTATGTCTGATTTTCATTCTATGAGTTTCAAATAGAGTTGTCAATTATTCGACATTGAATTAAAATTTCATAATTTTTTTAATTCGTGTCATCGAATAAAATTTGAATTTTCTTCAACTAATCGAATGAATAAAGAATAAAATATATTGTTCGAGTAATTAATTACAAGTTAAAAAATGCAAAAACTAGTATTTCTTAAATAAATTCTTGGTTTTATTAACATAACGTAAAACCTGAAAATAACAATTCATTAACATAGAACAAAAAACATCTAAAAATTGAGACCATATTCAAACTACAGACAATTTATATAATGAAATTAAATTTCTTTTAAAATTATCATTCATAAAGAACATAACTAAGCATTTTGGCTTTAAAACGATTATTGTTTTGTTTTTTTTTTTTATAAAAGCAGTTGTGTTGGAAAAAGTCCTTTACTATTGATGGTGGCAACATATAGCATTAAAAGAAAATCTAGTTTTTCTGTTCTTTTTATATTTTTCCAAATAAAGTCAGTGATCATCAATGTTACTAAAATCTGTTTCTTTAATTTTTTATATTATTTATTGATTGAGTTCAGTTAACAAACCATCGTTATACATTTCAGAATCTTCGATTATTTCCACATCGCTGGAATCATTAAAATAATTTTTGAAATAAATAATAAATGAAAAATCATCAAAATAAAGCATTTGCATATACATTTGTTTTAATTTGTAGTCCAATATTTCAAAAAAAATTAATTTGCGCTGGAAAATCTCCAGAATTTAATAATAACTTATACGTCTCCCGTTTTTTATAACTTTAAGACGTTTGATTAAATCTTTAGAAAAGCTGTACTATTTTTTTTTTTCAAATAATACTGCGACTCAGTGTCCGTGAAAGGCTTTAACCGGAAATCCATTAAAACGTGTTACATTAATATATCCTAACGAAATTTTCAATCATTCTCAACAGGGTTTTCCAACTAAAAAAAACTTTTTACACTTATAAAGGCATAATAATTTAACAAAAACACGTTTTGAAAAACTATTTGATTATTCGATTAATCGTTAAAAATTTATCGAATAATTTTTTATTCTAAATTTAAAAATTTTATTCGTTCGAAAAGAATAAAAAATTTTTTACTCGAATAATCGAATAATTTCTGTTCGAATGACAACCTAGTTTCAAATAACAATTATTGGATAATATTTTAAATAAAACTCAAGTTGTGATTCTTATTTTCTCTCACAAAATATAAAAATCAGTTTAGAATTTGTATTTTTTTAACAAGAAATAAAAATCATAAAATGTTTTTTTTTTTCATAAAATAAAAGTATTTTGCATTTATCTACTTTATTGTAATTGATAAATACTCAATGTTTATGTGTTTTTTATGAGGTTATACGCTAATTAATCTCTATGGATCACTTTATTTTAACAATAAGTAAAAGGTCTAAACTTTGAAATAAAAAGTGGTGACTTTCCGAACGACTTCAAATTAGTATTGCAAACGCATAAATGATCACATAGTCAAACGGATCATTCATAAAAAATTGTATTAATGCTTTTACTGTTGCAATTAACATAAAGTGGTAGCTAGAGAATTCGCAAAATTTCAGTCAGAAAAAGCTTTTCTAAAGAATATCTGAAGATTTATTGAAATAAGTAAAATAAGTCCAAAAAAAAGCAATATATATATATATAAGGAAAGATATCAAGGAGAGGCAGTTAACGTAAACAAATATTTTGTAGTTGCAAGAATTAGAATTTTTAACTCAGATTTAAATTTTTCGCTTCAAATTGACTTCCATGTTAGGTTAGGTTAGGTTAGGTTAGGTTAGGTTGGAAAGGGCGGCGCATTCACGCCTACACCCAGAGGCCAAACGGCCCATTGTGATCCCTTTATGAAAAGAAGAAAAAGAAAAAGAGAAAAGTGGAACCTATACCCAATCAATCAGTTATGATTGTTCCTAAGCCATTTTATCCCCATAACAAACCCTATGAGGTTGACAAGTCCTTTGCCATTAACCTCACCTAGTTCATGTAGTGTATGGCTTCCAAACCACTTCAACCTATTACGCTGAAGCCCTACGCAGTGACAGAGTATGTGCTCCACTGTCTCTAGCTCCTCAACATCATCGCACGTTCTACAGAAGTCTGATGTGCCAATGTCCCACTTACTCATCATATTCCCTATTGAGAAATGACCCGTAACCATACCTACTATGACTCTAAGACTACCACGACTCATACCTAGAAGATGCTTGGAATCCGCCAGTTTTAAGCTAGGCCATAATGCCCTAGAAACTCTGCAGTCCGATCTGTCATTCCAGGCTCGATTCGTGTTGTCCAGAGTCCACTCCCCTATGGCCCTAAAGAAGGACCCAATTGGAATCTTAACAGATGACTCTATGAAAGACCTATCTAGCTCCGAGCCACTGCGAGCTAGCTCATCGGCTATTTCGTTGCCAAGAATGTCACAATGACCAGGAACCCAATAGAATCTCATCATATAGGAATCCATTAACCTTCTCAATTCCCTTCTGCACTCAAGTACCAATCTGGACCTAACAAAATGACTAGTCAGAGCCAATAACGCCGCCTGACTATCAACATAGATAGTAATCTCAGACCCCCGTTCAACATTCCCTTCAATCAAGCCGAGAGCCTTATAAATGCCAAGAATCTCTGCTTGAAAGACACTACAACTGTCAGACAATTTGTAGGATCGTCTGATATCAGTTCCCATAAAGTATACACCTGCACCAGTGCCAACTTCCATTTTCGAACCGTCCGTGAAGACCGCGCACCCTCAATAGAGCTTTTCTACTCCATCCCAAAGATCCCTGCTAGGTAACACCAAAGCGGGAGTAGCCCCGAAGTCAATCGTGGTCCCGACATAATCCGTAGGCTCAGCCAAGGATAGTGTCCGACCGTTGAATCTGACTTCATCTAGTATGCTGACATGCCCCGCTCTAGAGGAACCTAATAAACCCAGTTTCTTCAATCTAAATAGGCCACGGACAGCCATACCCCTCACGAATTCCTCAATTGGAAGAAGGTGGAGGATTATGTCCAGCGCCGCCTGAGGTTTACTTCTCCTGGCACCTGAGATGCCAATTGAAGCACACCTCTGAACTTTAGAGAGAAGTTTCCTGTACGTTTCCCTACTCAATACCTTCCACCAGACTGTACAGCCATAAGTAAGAATAGGTCTAACAACCGAAGTGTAAATCCAGTATACAACTTGCGGCTTAAGACCCCAATTCTTGCCTATAGAGTTCCTGCAGGTGTAATAGGCATTGAGTCCCCTCTTGGCCCTCTCCTGAGTGTTTCTCCTCCAAGACAATTTACTGTCCAAGTACACACCCAGGTATTTGGCCTCACTTGACAATACAAGCTCAATCCCGTTCAATACTGGCAAGCTAAAATGCTCAACCTTGTATTTCCTAGTAAACAAAACTAGCTCCGTTTTCCCGGGGTTTACCCCTAATCCCTTACTGTTGGCCCAAAGGGACAGATCACGTAAACCTGTCTGCATGACCTCACTGATCGTAGATAAAAACTTACCAGAGACCAGTAAAACAACGTCATCGGCGTAGGCCACAATCTTCCGTCCCTTAGCATCAAACTGTCTTAAAATGACGTTCACGGCCAAGAGCCACAGTAATGGAGAAAGGACCCCCCCTTGCGGTGTGCCCCTAGTCACGAGTTTCCTCATATAAGTGCCTCCCATGTTTGAGTTGATAACTCTGCTGCTAAGCATCAGAATTATCCACTCAACAAGGAGCTTACTTATATTCAGCGAAACAAGTGATTCCTCGATAGCCTCCATCGTGATATTATTAAAGGCCCCCTCTATATCGAGAAAAGCCGCCATGGTATATTCCCTCTGCAGCAGACCTCGCTCAATGTAACTCACAACGTCATGCAGAGCACTCTCAACGGACTTACCCTTGAGATAAGCATGTTGAGACTCGCTAATGACCTGAGTTCCTATACTAGTCCTAAGATAAAGATCGATCAGTCTTTCTATTGTCTTCAATAGAAAAGACGATAGGCTGATCGGTCTGTAATCCCTGGGCTTCGAGTGAGTCGTCTTACCCGCTTTGGGTATGAAAATGACCCTTACCTCTCTCCACCCCCTGGGAATGTACTTCATTCTAAGACATTCCCTAAAAACCTCCGTCAATAGAGAGATGGCTCTTTCATCGACATTCTGTAGCATGGCCGGAAATATTCCATCCGGGCCAGGAGATTTGTATGGCTCGAATGAATTTACCGCCCATAATACTTTGTCTCTAGTGATCATCTCCCTTATCACATCGGTATCCCCAGCATCTGATTCGGGTTGTAGGTTATCACTGACGCTACCTGTCCCTCCAACAGATTCTATATCCCTACAGCCATGTTATCTATTCACAAATATTTTCAAATATTCGTTACATTTATCTAAATACATTTCATGCCAAATCTTACCAAGATATCGTGTAATGGTTGAAGTTGATTAAAAAACCTCGCCTACATATTAATAAAGTATCCACATCAAAAAAAAAACGCACATTTCCTATAAACTTTAACACAAACTTAAATATGTACATGATATTTATATTGTTTAAAAACAAAAATAAAAATCTTACAATTTTTTTTCTAGAATTTTTGTATTTTCGGGTTAAGTTCATTGAACAATTGTAGAAGAATATATTGTAAAAGTTTTATTTGGACACTCGGTAGAATGAAATGCATTTTCTAGTCCGCCACGACCGTCGTCAGCACTCTTCAGCGTACCACCGTGGTGTTCTGTGTAAACATCATCTATTTAACTTACAACTTTATGGGAAATGGAATCCGTAACTCATTTTTCAGAAAAAAATAATTTTTTGCGCAACCAAATTTCAAATGTTGGCTTTAGTTTCCTGAAGAAATAAAAATATACAAATTAAAATTATGCATTTATTTAAAGACATGTCACTTGAATAAGGAATTCTTTTAACATTAATCTGGAAGGCTATGACTTGAATTTCGTTCAATATAAACGGCTAGATAATTTTTAATTTGATAGTTTTTAAATAGTTTTTATTCAAAATTGGACGTGGTAAGGCTCTTAATAACTCTGAAGAAGAAAAAATTCTGATTTTGAAATCTCACTACCAGAATCCGGTCCAAATAGCCAAAAACATTAATAGAGGAAAGACAGTCGTGTACAATTATTTAAATAACGTGGAAAGATATGGAAAAAACATGAAAGGGCGGAAGAAAATGGCAACAACTCCAAAAATGTGATTCCTTATTCAAGTGGCAGGCAGTGTATGTTTTTTCTGTGTTGTCCATCTTGTTTATATCCTTCATCATACGTGTAAAGGATATATATAAGTTTGTAATTTTATAATTTTCGACTGAGATCCTTATTTAAAACTATGTTGAAATAACGATGTCCGTTTGTTTTTAAAATCCACAATAATAAATAACATTAAAATTTAAAAATTCAACTTCAATTTCATAAACAAAATAAATTAAACTATAAAAATTATAAGACGAGAAAGAGTTAGTAGCATGTACTCCTGGATAAAAAGACATTAGTACTTAATCCTAATTTAAGTGAAGACGATTATAACTTTAATCTTTAATTGAAAATATTTTTTAATTTTTTTTTTTTTTTGGTTTTTTGGGCGGGGTCTGTGCGCCACTCAACGAAATACAAATTTTAAAACAGGGATTGATACTTGTTGTAATTATGCGAATAGTCTCAAAGTTTGGAAATCAAGAGCGTAAATTTTTAAAAAAGTCAGTTTTTCGTGAGGCACATTCACAGTTTCTAATGTAATAGCATGGATTACTGCATGAACTTAGGTTTTTGTTATTTTACACAACAAAATCAAAGGAGCATTAAAAATAAATTTAACAAAAAATTTTATGGACTTTTTGAAAATTGCGCAAAAATTGCACTTTTTGTTTTTGTATTTTAATTCATCAAATTGCAATGTATGATCGACGATAAATATAATTGATCGGAACCATAAATTCAAATCAAATGTCATTGATAGTTGAAAACGGGACACTTTGCCAAAACAGATTTTGCTTAGGCACATCGTATGTACAGCACGAAAATTATCGTAATTGCAATAAATAGGTAATGCTTAACGGAAATATAGAGGCACACCAAAAAAATTTTGAAAGATAAACATTTTATGGGAGAACAAAAATTTATTTCAGATAAAAATGGATCACAATATTAAGTAGGATTTCTTTGAAATAAACTCTAATAAAGTAAATTTTCCTTTTTTTCACAAAATTTTTAAAAGTAGCGATTTTTATTATAAAGAAAATTTTTTTAATTTTACTAGGAAACAACAAAAAAGCCACCCTAATATCATTAAACACTGAAAATATCGAAAATTTTGATATTTTTATCAGAATTATACACAAACCTCTAGTTTGTGAAAAATTTTATATATTCAACCCTGCACGAAATGATTAACGCAAACTGGTTCTAAACGCATTCAAGTCATTTCATATTTATACAGAAGGAAAGAATAAATATATATATATAGGTCATTATCAAAAATGTTTGATTATATATATATTTACTATTAATGTGTCAAATATTTAAGAAAAAAATTTTAATTTATGAATCTTTTTCTCTGTGTACATAAGATATGCATTTTAATAATAGTATAGCACACAATGAATATATATTTTGAACTGATGTTTACATTACCCATCCTTTAAATTTACCGATATACTTTTCGGATACAGGTCTGAACTATCAGCAACTTTGAACATTTATTAAGCAGGAGTTTTAGAACTATTGTGAAAAGATGGTCTTGAGGAGGGCTTAAGTTGTCCAACTCTTATGTGAAAAACATTTTGTAGCTTGAAACGTTTAAGAATATATATAAACATTACTAAAGTGTTTTATACAATAGGTCAAATTCGTCTTAACAAGAAAAAAATGTTAAAACTAATACAGTCGAAGCTCGAATCATATAATAACAGGCCCTTTCGTTAAAGAGGGATATTCGTTATGTCCAACATGACTTTTGATATATTTTTTTAAAATTTTGAAAGAAATCAAAACATTTACTTTTTTTTCGAAATTTTTATAATTTATTTTTAAATAATCCAACTAACTTTGCATAACAAAGAAAATTTTTTATTTTGTAAAACTCCTTGTATTTACCATTTGGACTTTACACAATACAGCTTGAAACAGATATTTGAAATATTTTAGCATTTATATATATATATATATATATATATATATATATATATATATTTATATATCGGTATTTGTTATACCGACCTTTGACAGTTGTTAAAAAAATATTTTATTTAAAAATTTTAAATCTGCATTTTTTCCCACTTTCTTTCATATAAAACTTTTTTAAAAATATGTTAAAATTTTGGACATTATTCAATGATATTTTCAGTTTTCTCTATATGTATATTAAGTAGTGAGCTGCGTTATCTTTGGGCGGCTTCAGTCGCAAATTGTCCATTTTTCAACTCCCTTGCCACTTTTTTTAAATGAACTAAATTTTCCACTTTTTGTAATTGTGTGCCAATATTTGCCTGTATTAATTAGCGCTTTTGGTATAATTTTTGTCGCATATTAAAAATAATGAACAAAAAAATATAAATGTTATGTTTCTTACACCCATTTCATATATATTTACTTTATTTACTTTCTTTGTACTTTGAAATAGCCAAAAGTTTTTGAACGTAGTTAAATCTAAAAAATATATGATTATATTGGATAAAATTTTGACAATGTCAGATAAATAATTGATTGGATTTATTAACCCAACGTTTTAAAATGTAGTGTATAAAGTTAGCTTAGGTTAACACTGATGAGTAGTAGCGTACAATTCATCATCTGACATGAGTAGAAGTTTTCTTGTAACTATTTGTAGAACCATTTTTACTCTAATTACGGAAACTCAAATTTCACAAAACAAAATATGTTGTCATACACCTATATTGAACAGAGCAGTTCTTCTTTTTTTTTTTTTTTTTGCTCTTTTAATTCGGTGAATTATTTAATATATGTTCATTCTTTCTAAAACCTTTTTTTATTATTTCTGTTTTTCTGCCAGAACCTTAATGTGTTATAATTATCCTGTTTATAGTAGAAGTTGGAACGGATTTCTGTTTAAAATGATTAACAGTATTATTTTTCTAATTTTTGGGAGTTTATATTTCTGTTTACTGTTTTATGACCAATACTAACTAAATAATGATATCCATTGAATGATATATACATTGAACTATATTGATTACAATTAATTATTTAATTTTCTCACAGCACCGGTCTCTTAGCTTATTCATATTTATTATTACAAAAATTTTATATTATTAATACAAATACATACTTATTTGTAATTGTAAACTGTTAAAATATTTTGGCCCTTTTCATATGCATACCATTTTCGTATCACTTTTTTCTAAAAATTTCCATTTTCAGCGATTTTTTTTTTTTTTTTTTTTTTTTTTGAAAAATCCCCTTTTTTGAAAATCTTCAATGGTAACGCTGGTAGTAAGAAATGAAGTTTAAAATAAGGTACATAGTTCATGAATAGTTTCTATGTAGAATTAAAATATCATTTCGCCACTTTAGTGTGCAAAACTGCAAAGTCTATTTTTATAATTTTAGTGGAGGGATAAGAAAACATAACTTTTTTTGCTTTTAATACTATTTTTGCTTTTAATATTTTAGAGAAATAGCTTCATTACTAATATTAACGATAACGTTAAGTTTTTAATTTTAAAGAAAATTAAATTATCTTCTTTTAAAAAAATCTAATATTTCTTTAAAGGCACTCTAGTGCCACTTTCCAATATTAGTAGAGTTCAATGAAACACAAATCTGTTTGCGTAAATGACTTTTAGCGAACGCACTATTTAAGCCCTATTTCGAAAATTATTGCACGTGCGTATATATTGGTTGTAAAATACTAACAAAAAGTAGTACAATATACACTGCCTTCCACTTGAACAAGGAATCACATTTTTTTTTAAATTTAATTAAGTATATCTCCTAAACTAAAGTTCAGAAAAAATTTCGAAATGTTGGCTTTAGTTTCCTGAAGAAATAAAAAATATACATATTTTGTCATTACTAAAATTATGCATTTATTTAAAGACATGTATTTCTGTGGTACTTTTTCGTGTGTCACTTGAATAAGGAATATTTTAAAACTAAGCAAACTGTAATTTATTTTTAAATTTTAGGTTATAAAAATGAAAGTTATTATCTTCTAGCATTCAATTAGTAATGAGTACTGCCACCATTTTTAGAAATAACCTCAAAAATGCGATTTGGCATCGACTTGTATAATGACTCTAAGTAATTTAGCGAAATTGAACTCCATGCTTCCGTTATTGCATCCTTTAAGGATTATATCGTCTCAAACTGTTTTCCTCCTTCATAAACTTTTCTTGCAAGCCAACCCCAGACATTTTCCATTGGATTCAGGTCTGGTGAATATGGGGGCCAATCCAAAAGTTGTACACCTTGTTGATTAATCCATTGTTTTACTGCTCAAGTGGTATGAATCAGAGCGTTGTCGTGTTGGTACGTCCAAGGTATAGGTCCAAAGAAATTATTAAATTTTGGAAATGCTTCCTCCAGAATGTTTTTGTAAGTCGTTGCAGTCCTTTTGTTGGATACAAAAACCAATTCTACGGTACCATAATACGAAATGGCACCCCATACCATTATTCCGCCCTCTCGGCTGTGTCTGCGGCTGAAAAATAATTCCTCCTTATTTAGGTTGTGGAAGTAATAGTTATACCCATCGGGACCATTAATACTAAACTTTTTTCATCGGAAAATAGAACTTTAAACCATTTGTCGGACCATGTCATTGTATTTTTAGCAAACTGTAGACGTTGTGATTTGCGTTTTTTCATTAAGTGGTGTTTTTTTTTGCAGTTTTCTTTGGACGACTTTAAAATACGGTGCACTGTTCTTAGACTGGCACTGACTCCACTTTTTTCACGTAATTTAGATATCGACATGGCAGAATTTGATGCAATTCTAAGAATTGTTCGTCTTTCTTTTGGAGTTGTTGCCATTTTCTTCCGCCCTTTCATGTTTTTTCCATATCTTTCCACGTTATTTAAATAATTGTACACAACCGTCTTTCCTCTATTAATCTTTTTGGCTATTTGGACCGGATTCTGGCCCTGAGATTTCAAAATCAGAATTTTTTCTTTTTCAGAGTTATTAAGAACCTTACCACGTACCATTTTCAATAAAAACTATTTAAAAACTATCAAAAAATTGAAAGAAATTCAAATCATAGCCTTCCTGATTAATATTAAAAGAGTTCCTTATTCAAGTGGCACACGAAATAGTATCACAGAAATACATGTCTTTAAATAAATGCATAATTTTAGCATAACAAAATATATATATTTTTTATTTCTTCAGGAAGCTAAAGCCAACACTTTGAAATTTGGTTGCATAAAAAAATATTTTTTTCTGAACTTTAGTTTAATTAAAGTTAAAAAAATGTAATTCCTTATTCAAGTGGCAGGCAGTGTAGTTTATGTCACTGAAGAAATAGTTTTTTTTACGTTTCCTTAAAACTTTAAGTAACCAACAAAGTTTAATATTAAAAATTAAATATTTATAAATTTTTATATTGAAAAATTTTAAGGTAAATTTATAACCACACAAAAAAAAACCAAAATTGCCAATAATTTCGTTTTATCAATACAAAAATATATTAGATTAAAAAAATAGTTTAATTGATAAAACAATTAGTCAAAGAACATGTTGTGTTAAAACGTAATAGATAAATTCACTTGAAAAAAGATTAATCAGTTTGATTGACCAAAAAATTTGTTGATTAAAAAAATTTTCGAAAATTAAAAAATATTTAATTAAAAATGTAATTGAATTGATAAAAAATTTATATATCATCTTGAGAAAAAAAAGCAACCAATAAATAATTTTGATAAAAAACATTGCAAATGTTAAGTTAGTTTGATTAGAAAATTAGTTAATTGGATGTATGTATGTATTCACCCAGCAAAAACTTTGCTTTCCTGGTAAGCTAGCTGGTATAATTGGAAACCAAAATAAACTACTTATATTTTGCCTGAATAACTAGTTATTTTTGTTTGACTTGTCCACAAATTCATGTAGTTATTTTTTGACTCTAGAGGTGCTCAAAAATATGTACCTAAACGAAAACAAAAATTAAAAAAAAACAAACAAATTTTGCCGTCAGTGAGACTCGAACTTGGACACACTCACCATTCGTTTTTACTGGCTAACGTCTTACTCAGTACACCATCTCGCACATAGCATCCTAAGCGACAAAAACTCTATTTAGTTCAAAATATCTTTTTAGACATTTTGTTATAAAAAACTAACAACTTTAGAACGGGGTTGAACCAACAACCTTCTGGTTTTTAATCCGGCGCTCTAGCCAACTCATCCACGTGATTGCAGTATTACTGCGCTATTATACTATTGAGTACTTATTAATGTAATACAGAGTAGGTAAATAATAATGACGTCTCATTACCAAGAAACTACTTTAATAAGTAGTTGTTATTACCGAAAACCAAAAAGTTTTTGCTGGGTATGTATGTATGTGTTTATGTATATATATAGAAGATCATGTCAAAACAAGACGAATGGAAAATGATAAATTACTGGTTTATTACACCCTACAACAAATTGGGGTCCGTAGTAACGTTTTAGGGGGTCCGCGAAGAGCTACAAAATATTGTATAGATTATTTATTTATTATTATTTTGTCGTAATTAGGGATCGCAATTTCCCGGACTTTTCGATTTCTCGGGACAACGGGAAAATTTTTTCGACTTCTTGGGATCCCGGATTGTAATTAATTATCACTACACTCATTACTTGTATTGTTTTGTGGATATCGACACAATATTAAGCAATATTGTTATGATCGCCGTTTCCAAAATACTTGGGGATCGTTACTAAATTGTTTGTAGCTTCATAGGTAATGTATAAGCAAAAGGTATCGCACATTTAAATAAAAAAATAAAAAATTATATATATATATATATATATATATATATATATATATATATATATATATATATATATATATAACGTACTTTTGAGTTTTTCTTATTAAAATTACGTTTTTATCCTAACTAGTTTTAAAAAATATAAAATATGGGTACATGAATTTTCTTTAGATATCGTTTAACGTATATATGTATCATTAATATTAGTGGGAAAAAATTAAGATTTATTTTGGGATTACGAACACAAATGGTCGAGTAGTCAAAAAAGAATTTTGGACCACCCTAACCTTCACTCTATTATCTGTTAAACTTCCGACATAAAATACTTGCTTTCATGTTATAGATTCGATCAGACGTTCTCATAGATAACAGAGAATATATTTTTTGTAGCTTTCCAATTTAAAATTATATGAATATTTGGGTTTTTAGCTTCATTTGCTTTTAAAAATTACTTAAATATATAAGTTTTTGTTAAAAATCATGCAGGTTTCTTCCATTTAAGTACTTTTAAAATTCCCGTGAAAGCAGAACATTAAAAATTATAAATTTCCAGGGAATCACGGGATGCATTCCCTAGTCGTAATAAGTCGGAAAAGAGTTTTAAGCCGATCAAAGAACTAATTGTGGTATTAAAAAAATTGTATAAATTCGTTAAGTTATGTGTGTATTGTCTAGTATTCTTGAATGTATTAAAACTTGGGTTGATTCGTATCTTGCCTGAAAAGTTAACAAGAGGATTTGGGATAGAATCCATAGAATGCCAGAATGATGGGAAAGCTCATAGATTCCAAAGGACAATACCTTGAATAAAATACATTATGCCTTCGGCTTCAAATAAACTAAAAACAGAAAAATTAAACACAATTTTTTAATAAAAAAAAAAACAACAGATTAATGCATACATAAATATATTTTCTTGGCAATCCTTCAAACATTTTCTTATTCATTTCGCATTTGGGGGTCCGCTGCAAAATTAAAAATTTCTGTATATTAATATTAATATTAATATTAATATTAATATTAATATTCAGCTGGTATGTAATTTCTTTCAGTTTAAGAGATATTAGGCTTGAAAGATTAAAATTTGTATCTTCCAAATTTTACCCGATTTTGTCGATTTTTTCATTAACAACAAATAGCAAAATTGTGTAGAGAAAGAATTTTGAAAAAAATGTACAGAGTGAAAAGTTACAGATATTTAAATTTGAACTATGAAAAAGGTCGACTTTTTCCGGGTTTTTTTTTTTTTTTCTTTTTGCAAAAAAAGTGTTCACATTCTTTTTTGTTCTATAAAAATTTTCTAAGTAAAATATATAATGATAACTAAAAGAATAAAAATTTAAATTGATTTTTGCGAGAACCAGTGTTTCGCAAAATTTTCCTATTTTTCCAACAAATTTCGAATTTTTGCCCTAATTTCTCAAATCGCAAAGCTGGAATAAAAAAATATTTTTGATATTTTTATAATATCAATTATAGCTTCCTGATACCAGTTAGAGAAATATAGCAAGAAAGTAAAAAATCCCATTTTTGGAATTTTTTTAAAGTTTTTTTTTTGGAATTGAGGATTTCTATTGATAAATCTAAAAATGTGAATAAAATATCCATTAACAAAAATTTTATTGCACAATTAAACAAGTCAATACCTCTTCCGCATCTTTTCGCGAAAAGTCTTTAACGAATTTTCTTATTATAAATATTATTATACATTTTTGAAAATAAAACACCATTACCTACATACCTTTTCACGTGTCAAAATTAGCGCGCTTTCTCATTTTGTCGCCATGAAAACCATCTGATGTTTAAGCCAACACTAATTTTATTCTCTCAAATCATGCTATCGTACAAATTTTAAAAAATGCGAACTTTTTGTTTACTTGTTTTATGTTTAGATACATTGAGAAAATTACTAAAAATGATCAAAATTATATGTATATGTCCGATCTTGAAAATTTTCTTACATTTAATAGAGATTTTTGTTTTAAGGTTAGTGATATGCAACTTTTAGTTTAAGAGATATCATTATGCAAAATTTCGTTATATAAAGTATTATATGTCTGTTATTTGTAAACCGATCGGAATAAGATGTATATCATTTGAAAGTGCTTTCAAATATCTATTAAATTATAATCGGAAAAACAATTTACTAATCCGTTAAATGACAATATCTAATAGCGTGTTATTTTATAGATAAAGTTTCATGCATTCATTTAATGCAAATAGTATATTTTTAAACCATTGAATAAAAAAGATATTTCTAGATGAAAATAATTTATTAAATGTATATTTTTAAATATTCAATAACAGCTGTAACATTAGGTACATCACCAAAAACGCAGATGTACGTTTTTTCAAGTCCCAACAACACCATGTATGCGACAAAAGTTGTTGTTACAATAATAAATTACACATAATAAAAAAATCCTAAAATAATTTTTCTTTTAATTTTTGTGGCAACGCTTTTTTGTTTATTTACAAAAGAACAAATATCAAATAATTGGACTAAAAGTCAAAATATTTTGTGAGAGCGAACTGGAATTATCTCCTTATATTTTTATCATGGGCTGTCTAGACTCATTTAGGTGGCACAGATGAATAATTCACACTTAAAGCATCTAACATCTTTCATAATTTAAATTCAATTTTTTTTAATATTTGTTCTTTTGTAAATAAATAAAAAAGCGTTGCTACACAAATAAAAGGGAAAACTACTTTAGAAATATTTTTATTATGTCTAATTTATATATTGCAAATAACCACTTGCTCACATATATGGTATTGTTTGGACTTTAAAAAACGCACATCTGCGTTTTTGATGAAGTATCTACTGTTACAGCAGTTATTGAATATTTAAAAATATCATTTTAATAAATAATTTTAACTGAAAATATCTTTTTTATTCAATGATTTAAAAATTTACTATTTGCTTTAAATTATTGCATTAAAACTTTTTCTATAAAAAAAATAACTTTAATATTACTTTTATATCGATATATTTTTTCGGGATAACAGTACTTTTATGAACAACCTCAGAAAAAAATAACAAACTACTAGATATTGCACTTAGCGGATTAATGAATTGATTTGTTTCGAACATAATTAGGCATTTACACTTTCAGCACTCTCAAATGATATACATCTTATTCCGTTCGGTTTACAAATAAAAGATATATAAATGTTTATATGACGAAACTTTGAATCTTTATACCTCTTAAATTAAAAGTTGCTTAGCTAAAACTAGCCTTAGGTCAAAAAGCTCTACTAAAAGTATGACAATTTGTCAAGATCGGAGATATACATACAATTTTGAAAATTTTTTAATAATTTTCTCAATATAACTGAACATAATATAAAGAAAAAACTCTGATATTTTTAAATTTATACGGCAGCACGATTTAAGAGAATAAAATAAGTGTTGGTTTAAATGACAAATGATTAACATGGTGACAAAATAAGAGAGCGACGCTACCTTGTTATTTTTATATCATGGAGTAAATTAAAGCAATAAATTTATAAAATGAATTTCGAAACAATTCAATAAGTTCTATATTGCTCACGAAATAAATGTAGAACTGATACAAATCATCACAGAAGAAAATGGTAATGATTATAATGAAGTTTCACCTGTCACATGTATCTCTTCTTCGCGAGGCATTTGGATGTTTGTAAGATGAAATTAGTTTATACTTTTCATTTTTAAACTTATATACAATTTAAGAGTCGGTATAGGACCGGCTATACTGCCGAATTAGTTAAAGAAAGTTTTCGTCTCCATAAAGACGTGTTTTAATTGCTGGTGCAGTGGTTGGAAATATTGAGAAAAAAAATATATAAAATTTCATATTGCCATTCTCCTGAAAAAAAGGTATTGATATTGCATTACACACTCTAGGCTCTTCATCAGAGTACCGCATAATAGGAAGATTTTTGGCGTTTCCCGTAATTTAATTATTTTTATTTATTAGCCAATGAAAATTTCATATTTCATATAATACAGCAGCAAACATATAGCAAATATCTGCATCATTTGAGGATTGAATGGATATTCAGAGACTCAACGTTTCAAAATAACAAAATGGTAAAAATATTTCTTTACTTTTGAAAGTTATTTTCATTTTAAAAAGATTATAATAGCACTTAAAATGGAATATCTCAATAATCTCAATAATCAATAGATAGGCCGGATTTCTTATACTTTTATAATATTTATTTTTGAAAATTTTTAATCTACTAAGCCGCTTTATATTCCACGGCATTCCATGTGGAACTTTTTTTCCTATCATTGAAATACATTATTTGAAACATTTAAATAAACCTTCGTAGAATTAGCATACAATTACATCAGTGTTATAAGGATACACACTGTTGTAAGGTATACATTCAAACTATTTTACAGGCAAGAGTAGGTAATTCAATTTAGAAAAGTCAGGTTTACTAAAATCAAAAACTATTACATCATTTGTATTGGATTGTGATGATTTTGATTCAACGTATAAATAAGGTGATTTCCCGTATTAATAATGGATTAGTCAACAAACACTAGATCGAGTAAATTTCCAAGCATATTTGGTATCTTATTTATTTGGGAAAGTCCAAAATCCGCAATTTAATCAGGTAAGTCCATAGATGATTTGAATCTAACTGAAAGGCTTAAAATACATGAATCAGGAATTTTATCCCATGTTATATTTGGAATATTAAAATCTACAAGAAGTAGTCACCAGGTTTCGACTGATTTGTTACAAATTTTATGAAAGTTGCATGTTGTTTATAAATTTGAAAGTTTAATGCGGGAGAAATATAAGAACAAGTTATAAACATTGTATTTGAATTTAACACATACCGCAATGAATTCAATATTCTGAATACCGTTAACGATTATTTCATCTGAAGGCAAATGGGTTGAAACTGCAATCAGAACTCCACCACTTTCTTCATCCACTTTATCACTTCTATAAATTTAAAATTTACTGCAGATCATTTCGAAATTATGAATTTTTTTATCATATTTATTTTTCAGTCTTGCTTCAGTGAGTACAATCCCAGCAAAAACTTTGCTTTCCTGGTAAGCTAGCAGGTATAATTAGAAACAAAAATAAACTACTTATTTTTTGCCTGAATAACTAGTTATTTTTATTCGAGTTGTCCACAAATTCATGTAGTTATTTTTTGACTTTAGGAGTACTAAAAAATATGTACACCCAAATGAAAACAAAAGGAAAAAAAAATTTTGCCGTCAGTGAGACTCGAACCTGAACACAAACTAACCATTCGTTTTTACTGACTAACGTCTTACTCAGTACACCATCTCGCACATAGCAGCCTAAGCAACAAAAACTCTATTTAGTTTAAAACATCTTTCTAGACATTTTGTTATAAAAAACTAACAGCTACAGAATGGGGTTGAACTAACAACCTTCTGGTTGTTAATCCGGCACTCTAGCCAACTCATCCACGTGATTGCAGTATTACTGCGCTATTATACTATTGAGTACTTATTAATGTAATACATAGTAGGCAAATGATAATGACGCCTCATTACCAAGAAACTACTTTAATAAGTAGTTGTTATTACCGAAAACCAAAAAGTTTTTGCTGGGATGATATTGTAATCAATATTTTTCATATATTTCTAAATAAAAGGATTTAAATTTTGTATTTATACCTCTAATATTTTGGTAAGCGATGAAGAGTTAAAATTATTTTATGGACAAATGTTTTTATTTAACAGATTATTCAATTCAATTAGTTTTTTTTTGTATTTGGATCGGAAGTCTTTAGAAGAATTACATTATTATCATTACGATAAATAAATTGTCGAACAATTGTAATTTTTGGCCAAAAATATGAATTAACAAGGCGATCAAAAATACTTCCTGGGACAATTATCTTAAATGAAGTTCTGTTACGCTCATTTATCTTACAAATTGGGACATCATTGTAACGTTTAGGGTTCGTTGTAATGTAGAATTCAACATCATTTACTGTTGTATCCACTGAAAAACGGCTAGCAAATATAGTTTTCCTTGAAGTTATATTTTTTAAAGGCTTAGGAGTTACTGTTGTATACGGATTTATAAGTGGATTATTGACGACATATATATTAATTGGAGTATTTGATGATTTAGTAAAATTAGTCCTGGAGTGAGCAGGTTTGTCGAATTAGATACAGCAGGAGTAACTAAACTTAACTCTGACGAAATTACATTATAATTGGAAGTAGAATTTAAAGCATGATGATTATTATTCTATGAATTGTTCGAATTCAATTTTGATTTGCGGTTGTCAAATCAAAATCTAACAACCCCAGTATTTTTAGGTATAAAAAGGGTATTGATGATGACTGTTCTTTTACATTTTGTTCTCGGAAAGGCAGCAAAACTATAAAAATTTTTAAACTTAGAAAAAAGTTCACCGTATTTGAAAGAAGAAAAATCTTTCCTAATTCCATCGAACTCAGCTTTATAACCTTTAAAAAAAAATAAAAAAAAACTTTAAAATTCAATGCCAAATACTCTGCAATTTGGACAAGTTCACTGCAAGTTTTAGGTATTATCGGATAATGCGTCAACATCGTCAACTTTGAGGCCATTACATTTAAGTGGTAGTTTCCCGTTTCCCAAACATAACCAACAGGAAATCATACGTTCCTCTCCAGAAATACTACAGTGTTTATTCATACAGTCCATATGGAATATTATTTAGGACACACACCAAAACAAATATTATTAGGGATTCACATCAGTAATATGTAATTGAATGGTAATGCTGTGGATAATTAGTGTGGACACTAACCGTAATATTGATCTTAATAATAAAAACGGAGTGGCAATATTTAGAAAAAGCGTTGTGGTTTTTGACAAGATTATAAATTTGACAAATAATGTATGTCCATGAACATACAAAAACAATTTCATGCAAAAGTAAGTCATAAATTGTTGTAATCTTATTATTGTTGTTGTTCAAAACAATAAATAAAATAAATTTTTTTAAGAATTAATTGTAAATGAAATTTGATGAACTTCAGTATTCACTAATTAAGCTATATATGTGGAATAATTATCTTAAATAAAATAACCAGAAACACAATTATTGATGATGTTTTAATTTTTCAATTTTTATTAAATCAAGACTGAACTTTACAAGGTTACCAATGTACAAATTAGTGTTTGTAATATTAAATATTATTAAAAAGAATTCTCAGAAGATTATCTTCCACCAAATTTTCTAAATGAAAATAAAGATGAAGAGTAAAGTTGAAAAAATATAATGAGTATTTAACAATTATCATAATCAAACGAACGATTTAATTTATAATAAATTATTTTTTATTCAACAAATTTCATAATTAGTTGTACAATAAAACTAAAATAAATGTTCGATAAATTTCTTAGTCAATATAATTTTTTTTTTTTTTTTGTCAAATATTTAAATGAATCAATTTGATAAAAACAAAGCATGATAAATTTATTAGTAAGTATAACAAATTTCTTAATAGGATAGAAATTAAAAATAATATTTTGCTTGGTTTTTTGAATTTTGTAATCAAATATAATTTTTATTTTTCACTTAGCGTTTGTTTTAGACTTGTTACGTGCTCCATTGCCAACTATTCGTTTACGTCCATTAAGTTTACCCTTATTGATGGCATTAGGAATAGGCTTGGGCTTAGAACATTTTGGTTCTACTCTTACAAATAAATCATAATTAAATTCTGTACATGTTTTGCCTGCAAATAATAAAGAAAAATTATAGATAATTTTAATGAAAAAAATAAATAAATCACATAATTATCATACTAGAACATAATTCTTCACCACAATCAGAACAAGTCTGAAGACGGGTTTCAACAATTCCCGATTTATTTTTCAACTTTTTTACACCGTTGTTAAGCATTAGTTCTCTTCTATCTCGCTGCTCTGTTTTTAGTTGCAGTTTACCCATCTCAACCATACGAGAGAAATATTCTTCTTCCATTTTTGATTTTGGCCTTAATGTTGTAAGCATCTTCCAATCGATTGGTACCACACATAAGTCGTACAGAACAACTTCTGCCATTTCTAATGGAACTGGATCGGCATATACGTACATTGGTTCCCGTTCACCATTGTACTTTAGAAGTTTTTTCTTTTCTTTCTTACTTAATTTAAACGAATAGTCTTTATCCTTCGTTTTTATATCTTCTGCTCTGACTTTAATTGGTCTCATCTTATACTCTGGAACCTTTTCCATGAGACGTTTAAGTTCCTCGCTAGACTGTACCACATTTCTGCTTAAATCCAGAACTGGTACGACAGTTTTTTTCTTCGCTAGTAAATCATCCAATTTGCTCATATTCTTTATATGTATTACACGATAAATGTGTAAAAGAAATATATAAAATAATATAAATACAATATTAAATAAAAGAGAATTGTTTAATCAATGAATGAATATATGCATAGCAACCACCAAAAACGAAAGAGTGTGGTCGTACGTTAATAAAATTTGGTACACATTAATAGAAAGCTTAAATGTGAAAAAATTCAAAATTTGGTAAAAATAGCGGCATAGTTATCATATAACCTGGAAGTGAAAAAATTTTTTATACAATTTTAGATGAAATCAGATTGAATCTAGAGGGAAGAACAAATAAATACATAAATTCAGAATATAAATAAAAATAAATCGAAAAACTTTACTCCAATACAAATTTGATATGTCCTGTAAATAAGAGAAAAAATCCTTTTAATTATTTTTTCTTTATAAATATAAGTATATATTTTATAAGAATTTATGCAGTTAAACAAACATGTTGAATACCATTTGCATCATGCACTTTTAAAACATTTAGATTTGCCCCAAATAAAGTATGGTTAAAGTTCCTTTTTTAAGCATTTATAAATGCTCTTACCTGAGTAAAATAAATTTTTTTGGAATCTACATACTGGTGAAATTAATCACTTAAAACTTTTATTAATTGTCTATTAAAGTTTGAACTTATTTAGTATTAAGTCCTTTTTAATTGGCTATGTAAAAAAAAGACGATAAAAAATGTCAACCATGAATTTTATAAAAAACTAGCTTCTCCCGATGCGCTTCGCTGTCCCTTCTGATGCGATAACTAATATTTACATTATATGGTTACTATTACTTTTCTTATTTTTACAACTTTTTAAGGCTTTCACTAATTTACTCCTTTAGATATGCGAAAATTAATATTTTCTTTATAAGGAGAGTTGGACTTATCCGTCCTATTTGATAAAGTAGGCTTTCACTATAACAGTTCTGTAGATATGCCATTAAGAATGTTTGCTTTGTGTGTGGGTACTATTTCCCCTGATTCTACCCTTCCATTTTTATCCTCAATTATGGAGGTTTTTGAGAAAGTAATTTCTACAAAATTTCGAGATATTGTTGTAAAAGTTTTTAAGATATACAATATTTAACATTTCATTGTATGGGGGTGCCATTCCCTTGGTTCTACCGTTTCATCTTATGGAGGTTAATGAGAAAGTTATGTAAAGACTTGTAGAGTGTGAACTGGATAAAATAAACTAAATCAGCTGGTTGGTCATACACAACCACTGATGTTGTGGCCAGACTGACGGTTGCGCTGGTATGTTCACTTATGACGGGCTGGAGCTCGCCGGATGGGATGGTTGCCGCCGCCAGAGCTGGCTAACTGTCTACACACAAAAAGAATATCAGCTGTAAAAGAGTTTATAAAAATAAAAAAATATATTGAGACCCGAAGCAGTTTGGAAAAGCTCCCTGTTACACACAAACAAATTTTTATTTGGCTGATGGTTTGCCAAATGTTTCCCTCCCTTTGAGATAATCATCTCAGCTTGATATCCTACACAGATTGTGAAATGTCCCCGAAATGGTCTTTCACCATACTATTTTAATTCCCCCCTTATATACTCACCGCTATTTCGAATTTTATTCACTCATTCTAAATGAGAACAACTTTTTAAAAAGTTTCATTTCAACGTTACAAACATTTTTATGTTTTATTTTTAAAACTACATAACAATGTCTATATTACTTAATTCAATTTACAAATAATTCTATCTATATTTTTAGCTTTCCATATTTTATTTTTTTCGGTATCTTAAGAATAATAACAACTATTCTAGTAATTTAGGCGGATTTTTGGAATTCCCTTATAATTATGGTACTGCTGCTGATTCTATTCGTTTTTGCTTTTATTTTTTTTACGGGTTGCTACTGTTGTTGGCTGGCCTCAAGGATTGGGATGTTTCCTGGCAATTTCCAAGGGTTTCTGTCCGTCCGTATGTTGTCCTATGTTCTGGGTTTTTCTGGTAAGTATTTAATTTTATTTCTTTCAGGTTTTATTTATTTGTATTCTTTTTTAGGTATTAGTTTTTCCTATTTTTTAATATTTTATCTTTTCTAGGATATTTTTTATTTTTAGGTAAAACATTTAATAAATACATATATATATATATATATATATATATATATATATATATATATATTCTCGGGTTCTACCCGGTAAGTAAAATGTTTTACCCAATAATGAAAACTATATATATTTTTTTATCTTCACAAGTTATTATATTTTTTTCTACTAATTTCTATATATATATATATATATATATATATATATATATATATAATTTATCGTTATAGATGAATTCCATGAGACATATGAGGTCTGCCTATTTGGTTCATATTTGGCATACACACACCTTATACCACCAGTAAAACATAACTCTTTTAATTTTTTCAAATGACAGAAAAATCGCCGTTTTAGTCCTCTTTAAATATAATAACAAAAGAAAAATAATTCTTTAGAAACATTCATTTTTTTTTATGCACTTTTGGAAGGAGAGACCCCTTTGATTTTTTATTTTTTCAAATAAACTTAAAAATTGATAAATCGATTGAATATTTCAGTTTAAGTCTTTTTGTGACGGAGAGTTCTAGTATTTTTAATACTTTTTTATAAAAAACGCCAACAAATTTTTTCGTATAATAACTCATTTATTAAAAACACTATATATATATTTTTTTTTACTTACACCCCGTTTACATCTAGGATAAAATCTGATTTTTTTCACTTAACGAGTTATTTTTCAGGGTTTCATGGTTTAACTTAATTTTTCATACAATTAATTGTCAGAGTTAGTGGAATTAAACAAGTGCGAATCAAGTACACGAGACAAAAGACGAACTTTTCTTAAAGACGTTTATTCAACGAGTAAAGTTTCAATTCATATTGTAAACTTATTGCTATCTTACAAATAGTAAATAGAAATAAAGTAGTAAAGTGTGTAGATTGTATTAGGGTGATTAATAACATTAATTTGACAAGTTAAAAGGAAAAAACCAGTTAGTAAATTGGTTTTTTGTCATATACAACTCTGATTTATACATTTGAGTGTCAACCTCATGTACGAAAATTTGAAGAAAAAATGTTAAAAACATAAATTATTTTAAAATACAACAATGTATTAGCAAAATAAAAAAATATATATTTAGGTAAGGTTTACCTAAGTTCTTTTTTTTAAATTTAGTTTGTGTGTAAATTTGGGACTAAAATATAAAATTTTTGTATAGGTTATTTTTTAGCTTATTTCGAAAAAATGGAGAAAATGTGTGCCGAAACGAAAATATATATATAAGTACTTACGAAAATTTTAAAATTTTATACATCTTTTTTGACGAAAAAATTTTCAAAAAAATGCACTTAAAAATACGTAAATGCATTAATGCATCTAATGCAATTTTTACTAACGTATGTAGCTTAAAATGTGTTAAAGCCCAGTTTAAATTTTTTATTAAATCAATAAAGTCGGGCATCTACGTATTGAGATTTATATGTTTAATATTGCACACTTTTTGCGTAAGTGTTCAAAAATTTACATATTTAAAAAAAATACTATTTCATATGGGAAAAAGTGATAGAATATTATACCACAAATTTTTAAAAATGGTAAACATTTCTGTCATGAAAAAAAAATCCTTAATTGAATTATTAATAGATAACTTTTTAAAATGAAATTAAAAAAGTTAAAAATCTAAGTGGAAGAACATTTTAAAAAATTTATCTAAATTAACTTCTGTAAATAATATTATTTTTTAATTACTAGATTTATAGTGGACATAATTACCTTTTAATTCGGTTTTATTTCAGTGAAATCGAATTGCAACTTAAAAAGTTAATAATATTTAAACCTATATACTTCGAATATTTTTAACCATTTTCTATAAACAAAAATCACGTTTTTCAAAATTTATAAAAATAAAGATGATATATATACATTTTTATTCCATAGCGTAAATGTCTGCTTCTAGTATTTTTTATTGATTTCTCCTGGCATTCATGATATATCATGTAAACATTTATATTTGCATGATATATGTAAACATAAATGTTTACATAAATATTAGTCCTGTCTGACCTGAATTTCGTTATTAGTGAACGTGTTATCTTGTTTGTGCATGCAAAAGACTAAAAGAGAATGTAGCAACATTCTTGAGTCATAGTTCATAGCGATAGATTCTAAAATGTTCTCTAGTATAGACTCGACGTAAAGGAATACTAAAGAAATTTTTATCAATTTTTTTCACGATAAAAATTTTCCTATTGTAGATTAAATTTGTCAGTATTATTGAAGAGTTAAAATAAAATTGTCAGCAATCGAGCACTTACAACTTTGTCTTGACGTTGCTTGAGAAAAGACGTCATTTTGACTTTCGTTGGAAATTTTTACATGCTTTATTATTATCAGTGTTGTCAGTTTAGCCTTTTTAGCTTTTTATTTAACTTTTAGTGATAAAATTTTTGATTTAACCTCTAGTTTTTTTTAGCCTTTTTTGATTTTTAAAAGTGCCTTAAAAAACTAAAATTTTAACATTTCAACAGAGAAGAAAATAATTTCTTACGAATAAATTCTTTTACGAATTTTATTTTTACAGAATCATCCATTTAAGAATTTTTGTGTGTTATTTCGCACAAAAAATCGAGATTATTTATATTTTACAAAAATTTTCACCTGCTCTTAATTTTTTAAAACAAGTATAACTTAACTCATTACAGTTATTATAATTAAGTTTTAATAAGCTTCATTAACCATATAAAATATTTATAAATTATAATTTAAAAAATCTTATAAAATCGAAAAATCACACAAAAATTTCGAAATTATTAATCAAAAAGGAATTATAATCCAGAAATGACAAAACACTTCAAAATATTGGGTAATTTTTCATATGAGATATAACCCAAATTTATATGGAAATTTTGTGGTCGATTTTTTATTGGGTAATTTTGTTAACAGCGGTTCTATGTTTTATTTATGAATTTATCTTTATATCTTTAAAATAATATCAACAATTAATGGCCCTATTTTTTGGGGTATTTAGCCTTTTCTGACCTTTTTTAATGTACAATTTAGCGTCTTTTTTCTCATATCCTATAATTGATAGAAATAAAAAAATCTGCAATTCAGGCAAAAATTTGACGTTTGCTTAATAAAAATTTCTTTAATATAGACTCTACGTTAAAATTTAAGATGCTAAATAAATTTTCAGTAATTTTTAATAATAATAAAAATAATAATAATAATAATAATAATAATAATATAATAAAATTTTAGAAAAAATAATGAATTCAGAAAATTTTGTTCTAAAAAATGTGGATTTGAGCAACAAAAAAAAAATAATAATAATATAGAAAAATCATTGATGCTCCTCTGGGCGAAGCCGAAATTTGAACAAAATGCTTCAAATATTACCATTCTTATATAAATTTCTTTATTAATTTTCTTGTTTATTACATGAATTATTATTTTTGAACAGTGATTTATTATAACGTATATTTTCTTAATATTTTATATATTGTCTTGTTTGACATAAAATATATGTAACTTTAGAAATAAGTAAAAAACTATCGCTTTCGAAATATTGCCACCTTAGTAATATCAATGTCGAATAATTTTCATAATTTTTTGATAACGAAAACGAATTTCTAACAATTATTTTTAAGTTACGCTATTGATTTCGCTAAAGACTTACGATAGACGAAAATTCGAGATTGATAGATTGCTGCCACAAAATGATCGACGGGTGAGCTTATATTTGGATTGTCAACAGGGTTGTCAGATTTTTTTGAGCCCCTGTCGCCAGATTGCTAATCAGAAATTACCAAAAATAGCCAAATTTAAAGCTGACTTGATTTATTAAAGAAAAAACAAGTATGGAAAATAAAGTCGGTCAAGCTCGACTATATGATACTCTACACCATTATGTACGTACATAAAGGTTCGGGAACCAATTGTTGACCGATACTTGTATTAAGAGTATTTATTGTATATTTCTATGAAACATATTTATGCATTATGTTATTTATGCATCTTAGGATAATTAGAAAAGTTAACCTTATACGGGGCCTATGGTTAATTACGAACCCATTGTAATAAAACCTGGTACTGTGATTTTTATTTATGTAAAACATATTAATTTGATGCCAACATTTGTATGGAATTTATGCACGTTAAAGTGATTTTCGGAAGAGGGGTTATATGGGACCTATGGTTATTTAATCGTTCATTATGAAACTTGGCGTATAGATTTTTAGCTATATATATATGTAAATTCCAATTAAATATTGCTATATTTATGATCGTTAAACCCCTATTGAAAGGGCTAGGTGAAATAATGGACCAATTACAACCAATTTCAATAGGATTTGTCCTTAGATCATAACAAGCTTGTGTGACAAATTTCATAGTTTTTTAAAATTGCGACCTGTAGTTTAATGGTGTGGACGGACATCATTAAATCGATTCAGAAAGCGATACATTAAGTTGGATCTTAGACCAATATTTTTGGGTGTTACAAACATCAGCACGAATACACAATACCCCAGCCACCTATGGTGGTGTAGGCTATAATAAAAAAAATAACAAAAGCCTTTAGTGTCGTTTTAGTAATTTTTTAATTTGTAGTGATTCGTATAATTTATATATAAATTTATAAATATAAATTCAGCTTCAACAAAGCCAATTATAATTTCAGTATCTAATAGTAATTGAATAAAAAAATAAATTATAACTTAAAATACTTTTTTCTGACATACATACATATATCTCCATTTTAAGGTAACAACTTTAAAAATTTATTGACATTTATAAAAAAAGAAAACTAATTCTAACATTGTATAACAACATTTGTTCTCTTAAGGCGCCCATAGACACATACTGCAGAGAGATACTGCCGATAAACCCTCCTGTACGTGTGCATGATTAACGAATTTGCTACATATTCATCAATCAAAATTTTATTTTTGGGAAAAATCTTGAAAAAACAAAAAAGTTTTAAATATTTTTATATTTTTTACTTTAATTTTAAATGTCAAACAAAAAGTTTCACAAACGATAGAAAAAAATAATCAAATTCATTCGAAAAAACTGTCTGCAGTGTGAGTTCATTTTGAAATCAAAACGATTTTGATTTTTCATACTGAATTGTCAATGTGACGCACACCTATTTCAATTTTGCTAATACATACTTATTACATTAGCTTATGCAAACATTTTCTATCGAAAGCGTAACTATATCGACACACCAGGAAGTTGATATGCGCCGCTTTTACTATAGCATTCTGATCTAGATAGTTCCTTTTAAGTAACGCTTTAGTCAGTATTGAATGTCACTAATTCGAATCTTCAAATCCCCACTAAAGCGTTAGTCAAAAGGAACTATCTCTTAGTGGCACATTTCTTCCCGAACAGTGTTACTAAGTAGATCAGAATTCGTAACGCTTTAGTAAATTTTGTACTAATTTTGTACTAATTTTGTATTTATTTTGTATTAAGATCTACTATACCGCAGTAAAAAGTGTCGAATAAAAACTCCTAATTCGAATCTTCCAATCCCCACTAAAGCGTTACTCAAAAGATGCTACCTCTAACTATATGAGAATTCGATAGTAAAAGCGAAACATATCAACTTCCCGGTGGGCCGACGTAGTTACACTTTCGGTAGAAAATATTTGCAGAATTTTAAAACTATTTTGCATAAAATTTTTAAAATAATAATGTCAGTAATACATACATTTCAAAAGGAAAATTATCAAAAGTAAAAATATTAAAATTTTTTAAATCACAAAATTAACTTTTTCTGATATTTATTATGGAAAGCAATAAAACTAATAACACAACAATATTTTCAATTCAAATTAACATTAAAAAAATAAATTAAAAAAGAATACTAAGAAATATTTTAAGTACAAAATTAGAAAAGAATAATTGTTTCTTTCAAATTTAATAAAGTAGGTATAGATAACAAAAATAACTCTGTATTGTATTTATTATAAAAAAAACAATGAAATTAATTGCACAAAAAATTTTGAATTCAAATGAACATTTAACATCTATTAGAATATTTGCAAAATTTTCACATTATAAAATGTGTAATTCAATATTTCCAAAATGTTTTTCAGTAATATAATATGCGATTTCTAAATATTACAAGACTACATTATTATTTATTTTAATTTTATATTGAATTTTCTATTTTATTTAAAATAAATAAATTTTTTTTAGTTAATTTGTTTCGAAAATCGCCAGTTTTTCTACAGAAAAATAATTAAAGAACAAATGTATTACACTTTTTACAAGGCGAACACCATATACTTTTCTAAAATCATATTTTTTCGCTGAACAAATAGCTGACTATTAAGAATTTTGGAAATATTTGAAAAAATATTTATAACAAATTTTCTCTAATTTCTCTTTCAAATGTTTCCATTTTTATAAAGGGGATTCCCTTTATTAGACTATATGATCTTTTAATTATTTCCATACTCTATTACCAATTTTAATGATGATATACCATTTTAAAACATTATTTAAATTTTATCTTGGCCCTGAAAGTTTTTTCAATCATTTTTGTCATTATTTAAGATTTTTGAAACTTAGAAATAAACCAAAAATCAGTGGTCAGCTGGGGTGTCGCTAGTTAAATCTAAAAATCTACCTCATCGGTGTAAATAGGTTAGTTTAACAAAAAATATTAACACACGGTGAATTTGCTAATTCGCTTCGATTTCTAATTAACACAAAGTTAGTAAAGACAACAACCTGCATAATCAAGGCATCTTTAACAATATTTGTCATAAATTATGACTGTGACTTTCAAACTATAACTTTGTCATATAAAAGGAGTAAACAAAACGAACATGATCGCAAAATTTTAAGGCTCCAACAAAAAATAAAATATTTATTCATATGTTACTAATTAAACTAAGTTTATATATAAAATATACTTAAAGAAACAATTAATATAATAAATGAATATATGAATATATATATATATATATATATATATATATATATATATATATATATATATATATATATATATTACTATGCTACTTTCAAACTTAAACAATTTAGGCACCCCATTCAGCTAATTCAGTGCCCCATTCAAACAATTAAATTGAAAGAAATTTTTAATTGTGTTGGAAGCTTCTTCAGTAGACATTGTGGAAAATATTGCAGACAATCGATGTTCTTGGATTTTTTTTCACAATTCTATATATTGTTTACAAGTACAAGTTTTATGTTTTTATTCATTCAAACTTGTTAGTATACTTCCATCTTAATCGAATAACTTAATAAAGTTTTCAATTTACGATAATTAACCTCTTTCCAGCTTATTTTTATAATTTGTTTCGACGTATTATGTTATTAGATTCACCTTTTCTTGAGAAGAAGTGATACATTTTTAAATAAAATGACACACAAATAAGATTTCCATGATTGTCTAATTATAACTGAGATTTAAAAAATATTTACCATTTATATATATATATATGTATTCATTGCAACTTACTCTACAAAGCTTTACCTGTTGCAAAATATTTGATAATAGAAGTCCCAGGATTAATTGGCGATTAATATTACGTAAATCATTACGTTACGAGTAGTATTTAATAAGAGATGTAATGTTTCGATAATTTATTTTGATACGTGGAAAGGTGAAAGTAGGAAATTATGACATCTTTTCAAAAGTGTATAATATTATTTATAACAAAAAAATCGTAGCATATATTTTGCGAAAAAGGGACGAAAAAGTGTTGAAATGGCTTTGTACCAGTTTTTGTTTTGGAATAAAATTTTTGTTAGTAAATATTTTTAAAGGAAATTTTGCACCTAGATAGATTTTTTGAATCTTAATTTTGAGTTATAGTCACTTATAGTCACTTTTTTATATTTGTTTTTAGAAATCCATAAAACTTTCAAAAATGTCCATAAATAGGATTTTTACTTTTTTGCTATATATTAAAAGCTTAAAAACACATTAAAAGATATATTTTTTTTTTTAATTCTAGCTTTGGGATTTGAGAAATTGAGGCTAAAATTGGAAAATCACAAAAAATAGGTCGGATTTTTTGAGATCCTAGTTCTCACGGGATTAAAAACTTTAATTTTTTTCCTTCATACAATTTTCTGTAAAGTTATCTTTCAGAAAAGTATAAATACTATACATGTTACTTAAGAAATTTTTTTATAACTAAAAAAGAATGTAGCTTCATCAAGGTAGGTCAAAAAGTAAAACAAATTAATCTTTGAAGGCCAATATCTCTTAAACTTAATAACTTAATGTTTTTTTAGATCTTGACTAACAAAATCTGCTCATTAAAAAAGCTTTTAAATCGGTTAAGATATAATGAATCAGGATAATTCTTAGTACCACAGGACTCCAACTATGAGACCCTGTGAACCCGGCCCCGTTATGTCTACATCGTCCAAACTTAAACTTGCCTATACCTTTACTATCACTGTTGGTTCATTGAAATCGAACCAACCGTTCGGAAATTACGGATTTATCTCCATTTCGTTTTTTGATGAGCACATTGTAGTACGCTGAATTTAATGGTGGCAGTCGTTTTTCGAAGTTAGCGCTCGAATTCGCGATATTTGGATTTAAAATTTCTTATGAAATTGATAGAAATTGTAGAAAATTAGAAATAAAAGAGACATTATTTATGTAATTTAAACAATAAATTGATTGACTGTATACTCCAATTATAAAATAAATCAATTTCAGCCCGATTTTTAATGTCTTCATATTTTTGTTTGAAAAGTTTTTCATTGGTAACACTAGTTAGCTGGATGCAGTTTTGAGTAATCAATATGTGGATATATTAAATGATTAAGATTTATACTCTCGAGTCGGAGATTTACTTGACTTATATGGACTTTTTATAAAATCTGTAAGATAATTAATATTAAATCGCTCAAAAAAAATAAAAAAAAAAATAATAAAAATAATAAAAACGACATAAATTCTCTCGATGGTGATATAATAGCTAAACTTATGACACCATCTGATAAAAATTTCGTCCTTTCTTGGTTTTAAGCCAGTCAGCATATTCTTACAGATGACTTGTCTATGTAAAACGAACTAACAATGATGATCAACTTGCACTGAAAGCTTAGATGCAGTTTTTTTCGATCCGATGATGAAAATAATATTAATATTACACAAAATGATCTTGAACAGCATAACATTTTCACTACCTAAATAAATCTTTCAATGTGATTTAAAATTTTATATTATTGTAATGGCTGCTATGACTTATTTTAGGCTAGATCCTTTTTATACAATTGTAAAGCTTGTATTAAATATCCTATCAACTAATGCATTGCACTGTTGTTGAATAAATAAAATCTTACTAAAGATTAACATCGGGTGGAATATTATGTTTTTTTTTTAATTTTTCCTAAGTCAAAAGGAAAAATTGTTGAAGTAAAATAGAAATCGCCAAAAAATCCCAATTTGGGGAAAATCCCTTAATCTGACAACACTGTCAGGCTGAAAGTTTCGGCACTGCAACTTCGGTTGTCTCGGCAATACAACTCCTGTTGTTATTTTCAGCACTGAAACTTCGGTCGCCTGTTTCGGCACTGCGACTTCGGTTGTCTGTCTCGGCACTGAGACTTTGGTCGTCTGTCTTGGCACTACAACTCCAGTTGTTAGTTTCGGCACTTAAACATCGTTGTAAATTTCGGCTGCGAAAATTCTTGTGTTGTGATTTTATAAAACTTTTTTAATTTAAAACACCATCAATAATTGTCTTTTCTGGTTATTTTATTTAAGATAATTATTCCATTGAATTGGATTTACAATTAAGTCTTAATTAAATTTGTTTTATTTGTTGTTTTGAACAACAACAACAATAATGAAATATATGCTTTAAGACTTATTTTTTGTTTTGTTTTTGAATGTTCATTGGCACACATTTTTTATAATTCTATTTGTCCAACAAAAAAAAAAAAAAACAAGTACGTTTTATATCTTCCTTAATCCGTTTTTCATTATTAAGATCAATATTATAATTAATGTCCTTGCTAATTATCTGCAGCGTTGCCATTCAATTATATATTACTGGTTTTAATCCTTAATAATAGTTCGATAAGGATGCTGATGCATTATCGCATAATGCTAAGAACTTGCAGTGGACTTGTACAAATTGCAGAGTAATTTGCATTGAATTTTACAATTTCTTTAAAAGTTATAAAGCTGAGTTCGATGGAATTAAAAAAAACCTTTTCTTCTTTACAAAGAAAACTAACTAAATATGGTGAACTTTTTTTCTAAATTCACAAATTTAGATAGTTTTGCTGTCTCAACGAAACCAAAACGTAAAAGAACTGCTAAGTCATCATCAACACCCTATTGTATTCTTAAAAATACAGGGGTTATTACTAATAATGATTATATCCCGTTATCAACTGCAAATCCAAGTAGTGGTCATGCTTCTTTTATAACTTTTAATTCAAATAATTTTATTTCAAATGTTTCCAGTTATGTAATTCGATCAGAGTCGACTTTAGTTACTCCTACGGTATCTAATTTGACAAACCTGCCCATTATTCCAAATCCTGATACTAGTAAGCCTCTAGAACTTATTCTACTAACACCCTCATCTTCAAATATCCCAACTAATTTAGATATCATCAACAACCCATTTATAAATCCATTTACAATAATAACTCCAAAGCCCTTAAAAATTATAGCTCCAAGGAAAAAAATAATTGTGAGCCGTTTTTTTAGTAAACACAACAATAAATATTGTTGAATTATATATTAAAACGAACCATGGCATACAAAATTATAATGATGTCCAAATTTCATTTAAGATAATTGTCGCAGAAAGTATTTTTGATCGTCTTGTTAATCCACAATTTTGGCCAAAAAATACAATTATTCGACAATTTATCGTGATGATACTAACTAATTGAATTAAATAATCCGTTATATATGAATATTTGTTCAAGAAATGATTACAACTCCATCGCTATCTCCATCGCATACCAAAATGTTGCAGGTATGAACACAAAGTTAAAATCCATTTATATAGATAGCTTTGATGTTGAACATAATATCATTGTGCTCACTGATAAAGAAATTAATAATTCTGAAATAATGTGCAGTAAATTTCAAATTTGTAGACGTAATAGAGTTGGTAAAGAAGATGGAGGAGTTTTGATTTCAGTCTAAACTCTTTTTCTTAATTCTTAACAATGATCAAAATATTAAATTTATCGCCGTATATGTTAAGGCCAAATTTAGAACAATTTGTTTAATTTTTATATTACTCCTTTTATATTCCTCCTGTGTCAAACATTCAAATTTATGAACAATATGCTAACGCGATAAAATTTTTAGCTAATCAATCCAAATCTGGTGACTCCATAATTGTGCTTGATGATTTTAATATTCCAGACATTAAATGATGCGTAACTCCTGATTAATAAGATCGGAAACATCCATTGAATTACCGGATGCAAATGCTGATTTAGGACTCTTCCAAATAAAAAACATAGTAAACAAGCTTGGCAATTTGTTTATCAATTTGAAGAATTTAATATTCTTCGCATTAATCCATTATTAACACTTGAAGATATTACACTCCACTCCACTCTTGAGATGATGAGATGATTTTTGATTTTAGCAAAGCTGATTATTCCAAATTATATCACATACTTTGTTCTTAAATTTGGTTAAATACATTCCTTACAATAAATTATGTCCTCATAATATTGACCACATTTTGAATAAGTTCTATGACGGCTTATTTAATCAATTCCAATGACGAGAAAAAGAAAGGAACATGGATCGCCTTGGAATGCAAAGTAGTTCAATGACTTAAAAATTTTTAAAATCAAACATTAGAGGAAATACAAAATGTCCGATTTATCTATTGATTATATGAGATATTCCATATCAAGATCGGTTTACAATTCAGAAAATATCCAATGTTACAATGGTTATATGTTTAAAGTGCAAAGAAACTTTAAAAATAATCCATAATATTTCTACCAGTTTGTAAATTCTAAGCGTCGAGTCTCTGGGTATCCATGATGAAATTTGGAGATAAAGAATCTTCAAACGATGCAGATATTTACGATATGTTTGTTGTTTTCTTTTTATCCGCATATTCTGATAAAGAATTACATCAACTTTTCAGTTATCTATATCTAATTCCTGCTTCAACCCTAATAAATTGTCCAACATTAGACAACTCGATGTCACTGACAGCTGTACAGAATCTAAAATATTCTAATGAATATGGACCTGACGGTGTTCCAAGCCGTATTCTTATAAACTGTTTACATTCTCTTATTTCTCCAATAACCTACCTATTCAACATATCAATATTTAGAGGTTATTTTCCTGAATTTTGGAGAAAATCTTACATTATACCTTTGTTTAAATCCAAAAGCAGATCCTACATATTCAATTATAGAGGTATTGCTTAATTAAGTGTTATTCCAAAACTTTTCGAAAAGATAGTTACTGAAATGCTTTCTCATCAAGTTGTTTGTTATATTTCCCCTTATCAGCATAGGGTTGCAGTGGCAGTACTACTAACCTTTTAAAGTTCACAACATCAGATATAGCTTCATTTGATTCCGGTTTACAAACAGACACAATAAATATACAGAGTTTAGTAAAGCTTACGATAAAGTAAATCACGATGTTGAATTGTTCAAATTGGATAAACTCAGATTTTCTCCTGTTTTCCTGAAATGGATTTCTACATATCTTAAAAATAGATACCAATGTGTATTATTTAGAGATTGTACATCGAAAACCATTCCTGTTTTATCCGGTGTTAAGCAAGATAGTCATCTCGGCCCCTTATTATTCCTAATATTTATAAATGATTTATCAATTTACATTAAAAATTCTTGAATATTAATGTATGCTGATGATGCAAAGCTATTCCATAAATTTAAATATTCCTATCAATGTTCCTCACTACAATCAGATCTTGACAAGCCTTATGATTGGTGTATGATGAATCTAATGGATCTGAATTTAAGAAAGTGTAAACACATTAGATTCTACAAAAGAAGTCCAGTACTCTGTAGATACTCAATAAATGAATATCAACTCGATCTAGTAGAAGAATTTCTTGATCTGGATATATTGCTTGATTGTAAAATATCCTTTAATTTCGACGTTTCGCAAACCGTTAATAAGGCAAAAGGAGTTCTAGGTTTCCAAGCAATTATTCACATCTCTCGTAAGACCAATCCTGGAATATGCTTCGGTGATCTGGGATCCTCAATACGAAGTTCATATAAAGAAAATTGAATTGGTCCAGAAACAATTTCTTTTACTTTGTCTTCGAAATCTTCCAAGGAATCTTAATATTAATTTACGATCATATGGAATTCGATTACAGCTTATCGATCATTCTACTCTTGAATGTAAGAGAAAGTATATGAATATTTAATTTGTAAGGAACCTCCGGTTACCCGGGTTAGCAGCTGGGATAAACTCAGTCGTGTCCAAGGTTCTTACATGAAATAACAACACATATTTTGATTTTTATTTTTGTTTCTTTATTACTTATCACTATATCTATTTTTTTCCCACAAACTTCTTTCTACATTGAGACAGTGCTATTTCGTGAAGCCTCCGTGTAGCCTTGCCGGTTCTATACTTCCTATTTACTACCTCCTATTGAATATTTAATCTTGGACGTAATCCGAGATTTTCTTTAGTCCCTATATTTTCCGAGTAAAAACTTCCAAGAAAAAATTCTATCCCTGATCAGTGCTTATCTCCTACCACTTCAACCAGATTGTAAACCTTGTTGAAGCTTTTAATCTTACTGATTGTAAATCAGTATACTCTACGTTGAATTGATGTAATAAATTCAATCATCTTTTTTTTTCCCCCTAGCACTGCTCTGTTAGTTTTTTTATTTTTTTTATTAACCGGCTACTCACCACGTCTGCCTTGTTCACTGTCCAGCACCAAAGAGAAAAAAACTTTTTGCTTATTTATATGCTTTTCCTCTCTACCGTTGTTCTCTCGCTTCTAGCTCCGTGATTCGCCAGTTCTGCTACTCGCCTGCTCAGCTGTGACGATGTAGGTATTGACGTCTTCACTCGGCTTTTCTCCCTGCTGCTTTCTACTACTTCTTTTGCCTGTTGCGTTTTCTCATAATTAACTCTTAAACGGCTAGCATGGCCACTTAAGGTCGAACTCAAGAATTTTGGTCCTCACAAATTTGTAATTAATTTAGTAAACGGTTCAATTAATTCGGTGTAAAATCGAATTCCTAATCCCAAATCGTCCAACTGGATATTATACCAGACAAATACCAATCGATCATCAGCCTCATATGGAGACTTCTAACCAACATTTGTGTGTCTATCATTAACAGAGCAGCAAATAGGGGTACTCCTCAAGGGGAGTTTTATCACACTTCTTTGGAAAATCACCTTAAACTTATTACTCAGGGAACTCGGACGATGTTGCGGTAGCTCTACCTGGGAAATATCTGGATACCATGTCTCACCTTAATACATGGAGTACAATTAGTGGTCTTAGCGTAAATCCAGGAAAACGGAACTTGTCCTCTTCTCTAGGAGATACAAGATTCTACCTTTTCCATTTCCACACCTAAATGGTATTGAACTAAAGGTATCAGATAGTGCGAAGTACCTTAGGATTATACTGGACTCTAAACTATCCTGGCTCCAGAATATATATGTAGGAAAGCCATTCTGCATAGTTCAGCGCTACTCATAACAGGAGCGCTTCGCACAACTCCATTTAAAGCCCTATTTGTTTTAATGAACTGGCAACCGGTGGATCTTATGGCCAAACAGATCACCATTATGTCGTCGATCAGGTTTAGGACTATAGGAGCATGGAATGATAGTAGATTCGGCCATGCGACCGTTGTAGAATTCCTTAATTGTATTCCTTGCAATAAGTCTATTGGCAAAGACTTCTCAGTATCAATCTCAACTGCCCCGGAATAAGAGCGGCCGCGATTAAATCGTTCTCGGGTGTCTTTTCGACATCTAGGCTGGTACACGAATGCCGGACATCTCGGACATGGCGAGACATTCAAACTTAGTCTGAGTTAGGGGTCAATCAAACATCCCGGGTAATCTTATTGCAGATGAACTAGACAAAACTGCCCATTTGGTCCTGCAGATCTATAATTCTACGGAACTTAACGAGGATTACACAAGATAGATGGACAAATGAATCCACATGCTCATCCTCGAGGCAAATATGGCTCCACTATGATGAATATCAATCTAACCTCATCGTGGGACTACCGAGGCATCGGTTACGAATCTGGTAGCCGTCATCACAGGGTATTGGATTGCTGGTACGCATGCTAGGAGACTAGGGCTCCCTTTTAACGACTTTTGTAGAGGTTATCACGATGAAGAAGAGGAGGAAACGGTGAAGTATCTTTTATACCAGTGTCTCACTCTCGCTGAGATTAGGACTGCTAATTTTGATATTCCGGTTATGCATGTATTATCACATGTTTCTGGTATTGGCATCCGATGGTTCAATTCTTTCATACACGCGTCGGGCTGGTTCGATTCCCGCTGCTGTATGATCTTTCCGTGGAATTAGGTTTTATGTTAAATTTAATTGACGCATAGAATTACATATATTTAATACATCGCATATAACTTTAATATGTCATATTTTACATACATTTTACACGTACCTAGGTATGTATGTCAATATTTTTGATACCAAATAAAATTTTAATTAATATAAGCAATTTCGTAATTGAAATCCATTTTTTATTTTTTTTTTTTTTTTGTTTTTTCTGTGTCTATATAATAATTTTATTTTGTTTTTGTTCATAAAACAATGAAAATAATCACTGGATTTTTTTAAATATATTTTTTTCTTTGATATCGCAAAAAATCCGCAAAATTTTTTTTTGCGATTTTCATACTACAGATATTACGTAAAAATACAATTTTTTTATTTTCACCACAGTTCGTCCAAAAACTTCGATTTTCAACTTGGAAAAGTTAGATTTTCAATTTTTACCACTGTGATAAAAAATTGAAAAAAATCTGTGAATTTGACGGAGAACTACATGGAGTGTGAAAAAAAGTAAAGAATTTTTTAACAGATAATGATACTTTATTTTATCTATTTTTACCTAGAATCAATTATTTTTTCTAAATAAAAAATCAATCTGGTTTAAAATTTTACGTAAACATAGTCAGTATTACCCAAAATTCTTCTTTTGATAGGAACTACCCATTTGAATTTAAATATTAATAAGTTGGGTCGGCCTTCCAGTAGTCTGGCGAATGCTCCCCAGGACGAGTCTTATAAACAAAAGAAAATTTTTTATTAAAACGCCTGTTGTCAATTCTTGTTCATTACTATCAAGTTTATAACATGGAGAAAAATCTTTATTAAATTCCAAAAAAGGTATCACAGCAAATGCCCACAGCGAAATATATGGAGAGCATTGAAAAAACAATCACGTAAACAGAAAACAATAGAAATGGACTTCAATTACGAAATTGTTTATATTAATTAAATGTTTAATTGATTTTGCTTTCATTCACCAAAATTATAAAATTAGTTAACTGAGAATAATTGATTTTGGTTTAAATTTTAGTTAATTTTTTTAATCAAATTAATTAGAATTCTGATTGAATATTTGCCTAAAATCAACTAAAAATGTTAATTATTTAATACTACAGTCAATTAAATCCTTCCGTCAATAAAAAGGCATGAACTTTATTATAGTCATTTATTAAATTATTAAAAATAATTTAACAATGTAAACAGTCAAAAACAGTCAGTATAAGCTGACCTTTTACATACAAATAATCTTTCATATAACAGCTTTGACACAAAATTGGATCTTGAAATTAAATTAACCCCCGGAACCAACGATGGGAACATCTACAAAAGCATCGAACCAAAAAATGATTATATATTAAACACCTCTCCGAAAACTGAGTAAATCCTAACAACATGTTTATATTTCGTATTACAGTTTTTTAAGCTGTAATATGAATTCAAATAGTTGAAATGATTAAAAATTAATTTTAAGTTATTTTATTTTTATATTTTTGTATTGACAAGTTTTTCATTTTTCTGTATATTTTTGTAAAAAACTTTTAAACCAATTAGAAAGTTAATCACATTAATAATATAATTAAATTTCAATATTAAATGAAATTTTATTAAAAATAAAAAATATTTATTAATCAATCAATTAAAATATTTTGTGTATAGATATTAGTAAAAGTATACAGAAATATTCATAACTTTCTAAAGGCAAAAGTTGCAAGTTTGTAAAAATATAGTCATACATACAATAAATTGGAAATATAAAAGTTTAAAGGCGCATATTTCTGAAATGAGGCATGGTATTGACTTGAATCTTTTTGCAAAAGATCGAAAATTATATATGCTAAAGGATAAGCTTAATTTGGAATACATACTTTTAAACTTTATTTCTTTATTTAGAAATAAACCAAACAAAGAGCCCAATTTGGGGTTTTTGTAGAAAATACAATTTTTTTAATTGTAATAACATAATTGTTTATAAAGATATATTAATGAAATTTGCAGGAAATGTGGATCTTATTAATATAAATAAAAGCGCGTTAGGGGTAGGATTTTCCTAAACTCCCAAATAAACTAATCAAAATTCCCAAAAATGGGATTTTTTACATTTTTGGCTATAGAATCCACATTTTTCCGAAGTCCCGTAGATTTTGATTTAAAACTTTTAACAACATATTGAAGATTCTTAAAATATATTCCGCTTGTCGATTCGTGCTTTGGGATTTGAGAAAATATGGTCCAAAATCTAAACTTTCATATAAAATTTGTCGAATTCGGGAGAGTATGTACCATGACCAATTGAGTTATTGGGCTTTTTTTATCTTAAAGTTATCTCTGTGAAGTTACCTTTCAGAAAAGTGAAAAATTATTATATGTTACTAAAGAAAATTTTATTTTAGATTAAAAAAGAGTGTAGATAAAGATAGATAGAGTGTAGACAAAAAGTCGTCTTTTTGCAATTTTCAAATTCAAAATCGTTTATTTTTAGACTCGGTAAAGATATCGACTTCAAATTTTTTTTATTCAATACATAATTCGATCGGAAATACTAGGATATATATGAAAAAAACTGGACCAAGAACATGCAAAATTATGGTGCTTAAAAATTCAAACGCAAATAATTCGAGGGTTGCCACATTTCCCAAATTTAAGTAAATCTTTATCCTTTTCTAAGCATTCATATATTTATATTAATGAATTTAAAATAACAAAACAAACAAAAAATGTCTATTTTACTAACTACTAATTACTTATACTAATTATTTTCTATAAAATAATCTGTTGTATCTGTATACATATCCTTCAAGTCTTCAGTATTTAGAGTTGATAAAGGCTCATAATAAATCCAACGTTTTCTCATTGATGATAGTACAGGGTCTGATGATAACAATAGGCTATTAAAACTATCCTCATTTTGTGACGTTCTAGAGCATTTCCTGGAGCTGAATAATTGAAAATCTCTGTTTCTTGCTTCTTGAGCCTCTTCTGTAAGCTCTCGAAGTGGAAGAATATTTCGTTCAATTATAATTTCGCCATGGCACAATATTTTATGTACTGTTGGTGTCATTTCTTTCCATGGATATAGAGGAACAAGTATTTTAGATATTTCTGTTGCATATTCTCCAATTCGAGCAGAGTTAATTTTGTTCTTACTATTAATTGCCATTAATAATATGTTAGCCTTTCAAGTAACTCTTTATTAATACCAGTTATTTTTGATGTAGCTTCGAAATTTCCGAAAAACCTTCTTGCTGAGGTTTGTCGATGTTTAATCCCGACTCTTCTCTGAATTCATCCTGGATTCTACTTTTCTAGGATATTCTAAGTGTTTTTAAATCCTCGTTGTTTCTGGTAGGTTTTGTTAATTTTCTGGCACACTCCTATACTTTAAATCATATGCTATGTGCAGAAAATGCTCCATGAACCGTATTCTGGCGTGAAGTGGAGATATTCCGAAAGACAGAAATTCTTCATTAATACTCCTTGCTTTACCAATATCCGAAAATTGTGATTTCGTCTCTTCACATAGTGAGCATTTCCAAAAAGAAGATATTTCCGTAATGGCATTACTAGCCTTTTCATCAATCATTGTTAGACTAAGTTAAAAGGATATGTCGAATGTGTATTGGCTTATGGTTATTATGAATAGGTTGTAAATCATTTATTTCATCTTTAATATATTCCACTAAATCCTTATGGGCCAGTCTTTTCTTCTTAGATCTTGTACTTATATTATTATATATATTTCTATATCAGTATCCATCCAATCGGAATGTTTAATTTTTAATCTGTTAGTACGCTGATTCAAGGACTTCATTTTTACGTCATACAACATTAACAATCTCTCTATCTGAGATTTACCAATGACGTCGACTTTTGCATGATATGTAGTTTTTATGAATTCCACTACAGCTTCTAAACGATTAAGATCATATTTAGATAAACTCCACAGAACACAACACAATTGATCATGTTTCAATGTAACCACCATGGTAATCAACTTCGTTATGATGTTGATAAGGAATACCTGCGCATTTATATATATCTATTAGATATATCGCACAGGTATATATATTTACAGTTATTCTATGAATTTTCATTAGGCAAAATATTTGAAAGAGTCAATTTGGAAGAGTACTTATATTATATGTTGCTGTTAGGTATCACCGGAAAGGATATTACGTGTGCATTGTCACTAGCTCATGAAAATATAGATTTCGAACCATCAACAATAGATAAATACATCTGTTAAATTTAGGTAAACACCATAAATGTAAACTAATAAAATACTTATTGATTAAGTTAAAATAGACATTTTTTGTTTGTTTTGTTATTTTAAATTCATTAATAGAAATATATGAATGCTTAGAAAATGATAAAGATTTACATAAATTTGGGAATTGCCACATTTCCCTATTAAAAATAAAAAATATTTATTAATTATTTTTATAAAAATATTTTGTGTATAGACATTAGTAAAAGTATACAAAAATATTCATAATTTTCTAAGTAATTATTCACGCAAAGCTAAAGGCGAAAGTTGCAAATTTGTAAAAATATAGTCATATATACAATAAATTGGAAATATAAAAGTTTAATGACGCATATTTCTGAAATGAGGCATGATATTGACTTGAATCTTTTTGCAAAAGATCGAAAATTATGTATGCTAAAGGATAAGCTTAATTTGGAATACATATTTTTAAAATTTCTTTCGCTATTTAGAAATAAATCAAACAAAAGTCCCAATTTGGGGTTTTTGGAGAAAATACAAATTTTTTAATTGTAATAACATATTTGTTTATAAAAATATCTTATGAAATTTGCAGGAAATGTGGATCTTATTAATATAAATAAAAGCGCGTTAACCAAATTTCAATCAGGGGTAGGGTTTTCCTGAATTCCCAAATAAACTAATCAAAATTCCCAAAAATGGGATCTTTTACATTTTTGGCTATACAATCCACATTTTTCCGAAGTCCCGTAGATTTTGATTTAAAACTTTTAACAACATATTGAAGATTCTTAAAAAATATTCCGCTTGTCGATTCGTGCTTTGGGATTTGAGAAAATATGGTCTAATATCAAAACTTTCATATATACCATGACCAATTGAGTTATTGGGCTTGTTTTTTATCTTAAAGTCATCTCTGTGAAGTTACTTTTCAGAAAAGTGCAAAATTATTATATGTTGCTAAGAAAATTTTATTTTAGATAAAAAAAAGTGTAGATAAAGATAGATAGAGTGTAGACAAAAAGACGTCTTTTTTGCAATTTTCAAATTTGGACTTGGTAAAGATACCGACTTCAAGCCCCCATAGCTCCGCCCCTGGGGGATTGTTGTACCCCCCTTCCTCTGCTACGCCTACACCAAATTTCATGAAAATCCAACCGGGCGATCAGAAGCTACAGATTTATTTCCAAAAAATTTCGATTCTGCCCCACTGTGCAGTGCTATTCTCGTCCAAGTGACAAACGAATTTATTGTGATAGTAAAAAAAAATTGTGATAACAACAATATTTCTACTATTCTGAGTTTCTTATAAAAGTTGTTTTTTATAAGTTGTTGTCACATCCACAAAAGCACATGACAATAACTAATTACTGACTATTGTCACGACTTCAAGAATAGCACTATTAAACTAATGTAGGAATTTCCAAAATTTAAAAAAATATTTAGAGGACAGGTCTTTAAGCTTCAAAATGAACTTTAGTACACTCTGATAGGTATAGATATTGTCGGTAATAAAACATTTTTATGTTTTAAATATGTTTAAATATGTTGAAATATATCTATGTTATTTAACACTGGAACGGCTTCGATATTTCTGCCCTTCTGAGGGAAATTACTAACACTTACTTTAATTAAAAATATTTCAAGACGTATCATTAAAATTAAAAAATAAAACATTTGATTTTATGTTGATGTATTCATTTAAACAAAATAACACAAAAGTTTTAAAATATTAAACAAAAGAGCTCAATATTTATACTTTTTCAGAGATGGTGTTACATAATTAATTACCTTTTATACTAATTATATAAAAAATTTGGAACAGGCAATATACATTCGTTCAAATTAATGTATCCTATAATGAATATAATGTTTTTATAACCGTTCAAGCTACAAATCTTAATTTTAATACCATTCACCACAGGTGTAAAGGGTATATGTAAGTTTGTCAAAAAAAAAAAAAAAAACAAAGAAGCAAAGGATCCTTCTGGGAAATCCTTTCGAGAATTTTGCTATTGAAATTCAGAAAGATCGGCTCACAAATGGTGGAGAAGAACAGGTTTTCGATTTCATGAAGTCTCTATATAAGCTATGAGCTTCGTTTTTGCAAAGAAGATTTGGACTTTTTTTTAATCTTTGTTCTGAAAAAATTAACTAAATCAGTCTAATAATAATCGAGTTATTGGGCAAAACGTATTTTTGACTTTTTGAAGTCCTGGTTTAAACTACGGATTTCATTTTTATATAGATCGGTAATTTTTATAAAATTTCGCTTGTTTGAATCAAACCAAAATAAAAATTGAAAAAAATCTGTTAATAATAATCACACACAAACATTTATATTAAATATTGCAATGACTATTAGTGTTGTTGCTGTTTTTTGTATAAGCAGTTTAGTGGACAATAGCAGTATTATAATGATTATTGGTGCTGTTGTTGTTTTTTGCATATGCAGTCAGTTTGTTTGTATATACATACAAAAATATATGTGCCAGCCTGACCTAAGATTCGAAAATAGTGAATGTTCACTAAAAATGAAGAATTTCGAAACAAAATGTTCGACAATTGTATTAAAAATTAATGTTCGTAGCGTCGAACTTTTTTTGATTCTTTCTCGATAGTAAACATTCATCTAATATTCAAGAATTTTAAAAAATATATATCGCAATATACAACTTTCTGAACAAAATTTCGACTCTAAATGCTTCGAAAAATTATGTATTCTTTTTGATTTCTCAAGGATTTATTACTTAAATAAAAAAGCAACGTATTTTCTTGTTTGTGCATGCAAAAAACTAAAACAAAGAGAACGTAGTGTCATGTCACTCTTATATTGCGCTTTCAAAATTAAAATGTTAGTTAAATTTTTAGAAAATTAATTAAAAAATAATATAATGAATTAAAAAAGAAAAACTGGTAATTAATTTTACTACTTGTCTAAATAAATTTTGCAAAACAGCATATTTATCTAAATATCTTATCTTAGACATAAAATAGAAAACTAAACGATAGTTCAAACTATTGCCAATGATAATAATTTCAATTCGTTAGTAATATCAATATCGAATAATTTTCATCATTTTCTGGTATTGAAAACAAATCGCTAACGAATATTTTTACGTTTCGCTATTGATATCGCTAAAGGTAACTATTAATACGATAGACAATCCCTCGGGATCGTAAAATTTACTGCCACAAAGTGAACGGCGGGTGAGCTAAAAGAGCTCATATTCGGATCGCCAACGGTAGTCGTTCTTGAATATTTTGTCAGAGAAATTTTTTGCGAAATATTCGAACGGGTTATAATTATCAAAGTTTGTGGTCAGATGGGTATGTATGCTTATAAGTTGTTATTGTTTTTTTTTTTTTTAAGCAAGCGTTGTACAAAGGAGCTAAGCGCAAACTTTTTGGTAATAAATCTGTGCCTCCTAAGCTACTGGTCGAATTGCAATATGTGGAAGAGTTGTAGAGGAAGACTTAAGCTTTCAAAAAAATTGTATTGCGATAACATGAGATGAGCTACCCTTATAGTTAAAAAGATATTTACGTTTGAATTTTAAATTTTATCTCGACTTTATTTCGTTTTTCGTTAATAAGTGCTGAGATATATGAGAGAATTTTTTTTTTAATATTCTGTAATTTGCAATGTATTTCAAAATAATATGCTGAAAACATTTTTTGATAATCTCAATTCGTCTAAACGTGAAAAATATTCAAAATTTGCACTCTGAAATTAGTATGAAAAATGGTTATTTTTTACAAAAATATAGTACTATTCATTCACTTTTTTTCCCAAATTTTTATAATGATAATATATTTCAAAAGACAAGGCCTCGTGAACGGTTAATAAAGAAATTTTAAATTGATTTAAATTTGCACTCTACATCCAGCACTGGTTGAAAATGGAGAATTTTTAAAAAGGTTTAATTTTTATCGATTAATAAAAATTTTTTTAAATTTATAAACGGTACTTAATAGTAAAATAGATTTAGATCGATTTGACACTAAATTGTTTCCCGCCTAGCCAAAAACGAGTGCAGGAGTGCAGATTTAATAAAAAAAAGTAAATTTTTTAAACGATCTTTTTTAAATTACACAAAGAAGCATGTTTCCATAATATTTTCACTGCTGTTTCTTATGTAATGTATAAAATAAATATTAATCCTCTAAAAATCATTTAAAGATCTTTACAAACCAATTTTTGACAATTTTTCATTACGAATATTATCACGTTACACAAATAACACGTACTAGTACAATTGCCTGCATGACTTGAGTTTCGTCATTAGAGAATGTTTGCTAAAAACGAAGAATTCTCGAAGCAGAGGCTATCGAAAATTATATTAAAAATGAATATTCGAAACATCGAACTTTTCACGAAAATTTCTCGATAGTCAACATATGCGTAATATTCGAGCATTTTAAAAATAACTATATAGCAATATTTAACTTTTCTGAATAAAATCTGGAAACTAAATTCTTCGAGAAATTATCTATTCTTCTCAATTGATTACTTAAAGAAGAAAGAAACGTAGTTTCTTGTTTGTATATGCAAATTCCTTAAACAAAGAGAATCAAGTGTCATTCCTGTGTCATAGTTCATTGCGATTAGTTCTAAAATATTGCGAATTAAATTTCATGACATTAGTAAAATTCTATGCAATTTTTAATAAAAAACTAATATAATAAAATCTTTGAAAAAATGGTAAGTAATGCCGATACTTATCAAGACAAAATTTGCAAAATAGCTTATTTATCTAAATATCTAATATACATATTTTTTGAAGATTAATTTAGAAAATTTTTAACTAAAACATGTGGATTTGGGCAACATAAAAATTAATAATATTGAGAGAAAAAACATTGATGACTTCTCTGGACGAAGTTTAAATTTGGGAATTTACGGAAAATTTGTAAATTTCTTCTTTTTAAGATATTTTGGAATATAGAAGAATTAAGCTTGTTATCCATACATCTGTAGATTTTTTGGTCAAATATTAAAAGAAAATTTTTAAGCAACATTTAAAAAAATTAAAGTTTTTAAGTTCTAATGCAATTTATTATAATTTTTTTTTTTTCTATAAAATTTGTAGTAAATATAAAAGATTTAAGAAGTAAATATAAAAGAATTTAAAAGCTACGTTCTTTTGCATTTATCATTCAATTAAATTCAAAATTTACTTAAAATGTAGGTAGTTACGAGATCTTTAGTGCGCCAACTATCATTAAAACTTTTCTGTTCGAAATATCTCAAAATTTACAGGATATTTCGAATTTTTGAAAATTTGTTAGTTTTTCGCGTTTGACAACTTTGTTGTTTTTCTTACAATTTCTAACTTTTTACAAGTAATGAAAAGTAATGGAGCAAAGCTATTATTTACTGAAATCAGGTAAAAAAAAATAAAGAATTTATTTTTATTTTTGTAAAAAAATATCGATTTTCGGTACGGTTCCATTTATCAGATTAGTTCAAAATTTTTACATCAGTAAGTTTTTGATATTAAGGAATACAATTACATCTATTCAAGTAAAATTGATATTCTAAGTATCAAAATCTACATAGCTCAATTTATCGTATTTTTCAGGTCATGCATTTTAATTTATTTCATTAAAATGTATTTATTTGTTTGAAATTCTTTAGAGGATAACAATTAAATAAAAACACGCCTTAAATTATTAAAATCCATTCAATATTCCCTGAAATTTACAAACCATAGATTCATATTTATTAATTATTATTATTATTTGTTTTTATTTCAAAAACTAAAGGGGTATAATGAAGTAAAATATCAAGTTTTTTGGTGACACAAAAAAAATAATAGTTCAAAAGTTATTTATAAAAATATTGTATAAAATTCAATCGCCACTTGTATCTTGTACATAATTACGTATTTTTCAAAAAAAAAAAAAAAAAAAACTCCCACACCCCCTCCAAATGCTTTGTCTGGATCCGCGCCTGGTTGGCTGTGTATTACACATACGAACATATGGAAATTCACAGTAAAATATTATAAAATAGTAAATTTAGTTAGAATTGACATAAGCTGTAAGTTTTGGGGCCATTATATTATGTTTTTGAAACGACCTATATATACATATATCACTATATAATTGGGAAATAAGTATATTTTTATAGTTTTTAATATTTTTTAAGTTGTTGAAATATTATTTATTTTTGAAAAATTGCTAAAAATTGATTTATAAAGCTTTTTAAATGTTTTTTGCTAGAATGAGAGATTGATTTTTTTTATACATTACTTAAAAAATAATAGTAAAAATATTATGCTAATATGCTTTTTTATGTAATTAAAAAAAAAGTCGTTAAAAAATTTTTTTCATAAAATCTGCACTCCTGAATTTGTTTTTGGACAGGAGGGAAGCAATTTACTGTCAAATCGATCTAAATCTATTTTGTTATTAAATATTGTGAATAAATTAAAAAACTCGAGTGGCATTTCTTATTAATAGATAAAAATTTAACTTTTTTAAATTCGTAATTTTCGGTTTATTTTAAAGTTCCTTTATTAACCATTTATGAAGCCTTGTTTTTCGAAATATGTAAATTAAAAAAATTATTAACAAAATTTTTAGAAAAAGAAAGAAAAAGAATAGTACTATATTTGTGTAAAAAAATAGCCAATTTCAGAGTTCAGATTTTTAACATTTTTCACGTCTAGACGAATTAAGACAATCAAAAAATTTGTTTCAGCATATTATTTCGGAATATATTGTAAATTACAGAATATTTAAAAAAAAATCCGTCATTTAATTACCTCGGGATTTATTCCCGAAAAAACGAAATATAGTCAAGGCAAAAATCAAAATTCAAGCGTAAATATCTTTTTAACTGTAAGAGATAACTTAGGGAAATAAACTTATTTTTGTTTTATCTTGACAAGCGCTTTAGTATGATATAGAAAATGTAGAGAAAATCTCGTATTAGTTTTATTATAGAACTCATAAGATGAAGTCAATCTATAATCGTTAGTACTTTATCATATGGCTTTATTAAATCTTCAGCATGCCTTTTCTATTTGATATAGGAAATTGAGTATCATTATCGTCACTGTCCAACGTCACATTTATTTTATTTTTTCCCTAAAAAAAATATATTTCACACTATAGGAACATTAATATATTTACTTTATAGCTAAAAGTTAAAAAATATTATCTTGATACTACCAATTTTATTATTTAAAGGAGTTTTGGAAGTGGGCCCTATATGGCAGCTATGGTCAATAATGGACCGATCTTCATAAAATTTGTTAGTGTGTTTTTTACTTATCTTACACTTATTTCTGCATTTTTTTAATATATTTATAAATTTATTTATTTAAGGAAGTGGGCCTTGTATGAGAGCTTCGTGAAATTTATCAGTCATGTTAACGCTTATATAAAACTTATTAGTGCCTAATTTAATTAAAATAATGAATCGATCATAACCAATTTCAACAGCCTTCATACTTATTTCAAAATAACTGCTTGTACGAAATTTCATTAATAAAGCATATTTTTTACTTTATTTTACATTGTTCAAACTTTCCTAGTTTGAACCATGTAAGTTAGAGCGCTATATTCGACTGTGCCGGATTTTTTATATCCTTCACCACCTTACCGACAAATAATAGAATTTACGCCTTAACGTATACTTTCATTTTTTCACATTTATACTTAAAAAAATAATCAAAATTTTTTTCCAAACTACAAAAATTTAAACACAAAATTAAATTATTATACAACACTGATAGCTTCCGACGACTACTAAACTTATATACATATGTTTGTATGTAGATACATGCTTACACAAAATACAACACTGAGCCATTGCAATGCTTCTATTTCCAATTAAAAAACGTCCAAACCATGCCAACATTTTCTATCTAAATTTGCACTAAAGAGTAGCCTCAAGTTGTTTTTAACAGTCGAATATGATATAATTTTCTTATCCAAGAAGAGTCACCGTGCGGGAAGAAGTGTGCAGCAGTTCTAATACTTTTTTAGTGACACTATTAAGTGCTTTTTTTATGTGTCAAATTGGAGTCATTTTGAGGAAAAGAAAAAGTCACTACTTCTGTCGAAATTTTAACTTATACTATCAACATATATATACATAATGTATGATTATGATTTCGAAAAGCCTAACAACTTTAAAAATTTATTTGAAAGGTTTGGTGAACATACATATATGGGTTCACTTTCACTAAAAAAAAATATACATATTTTTAACGCAAATTTATTTCGAAATTTTATATTATTAAAAGCAAGAAATAAATCCAAATTTATTTGTTGTTTTCAAAGTAAATTGTTAAAATGAATTTTCGCTTCGTTTTACGGAATAATATTAATTTTTTAATTAACATTTATTTTTTAATTAATTTAATTTAAACAATATTCACATATATATATATTATCACTCTTTTTGTGATAAGAAAGCTTCTTAATTTTAAGAAGCTTTCTTAAAATTTTTAAAAAATCGATTGCTTGCCTTTGAAAGTAACACGCCAACTAAGGACCATCGCCTTCTAAACATTTTTCGTTTTTAATTTAAAAACAATTTAATGGTTTTTTACTTTCAGAAGGTCAAAAATTTAAATTAATGTTATTTGTTTTTGTAAAATTTTTTACTATCAGGAAAATAACATCTTGAGAACACTAATGGGAGACAGTTTTTGGTAACTTTATATTTATCCAAAAACTAACTTTTAAGTGACTTTTTCGACAATTTAAGAAATGTTGAATAAATAGATCAAAAATCTAAATAAATTTCATTTGTTTTTGTAGAATTGTTTACTAACAGGAAAATATAATCTTGAGAATACTAGAAAGAGTCATTTTTCTGATAGTGGATAAAACTATCACCTAATTGCTAGCAGGGACAGCACTGAAAGTCATTGCAATGTTTTTATATGTATGTTATGGACCGAGATTTTAGAAAAAATATTTACAACAGATTTATACAAAAACGAATTCTAAGGCTTATAGAGAAGTCCGAAAATGCATTTTGACCGATTTACTTATAAACCGATTTTGTTCATTTCTTCAGAAAAAACATTCCAAACAAGTTAGAGTGCTATATTCGGTTGTGCCGAATCTTTTATACCCTTCACCACTTTATCAACAAAAAAAGAAACTGGTATGCTTTAATATTTTCATATTTATTCTTAATAAAATAATATTTATATTTGTTCCACAAGCAACGCTTGTTCCAAATTTTTGTATGGATATACAAACAAACTGACTGCATATATAAAAAACAAGATCAATAATTATTGTAATACTGCTCTTGTCAACTAAACTGCGTACCAGTGTTGCCAGTTTAGCCTTTCTAAGGCTAAATCTGTCCTTTTTATTTTGCTTTTAGCTTCAAAATTTTCGTTTTAGCTTCTATCCTTTTCTGATTTTTCAAATTGTCTTAAAAAGGCTAAAATATTAGTATTTCAACAACGAAGAAAAATCATCCATTTAAGCACTTTTGTATATTTATTCGCACAAAAAAATCTATATTATTTATAATATACCAAAAATTTTCGCCTTATCCAAATCAAAAATAACAAATAATTTTATAGACTTACTAAATCATTTTTCATTTACCATTGGAATTTATAAACATAATTTAACATAATTTTGATTATTTATAATTTTATTTATTTTTATTTAAAATTCTTATAAATGCGAAAAATCACCCACAAATTTAGAAATGTTTAACCAAAAATTAATTGTAGTTTGGAAATGATAAAAAATCACTTAAAACATCAGATAGTTTTTCATATGAAATATAACCCAAATATGTATGGGTATACATTTTTACTTTGAGTGCTTATAATAAAGCAGGTTATAATAGTAGGATTACAAATTATATGTCAAAAATTTCTGATTTTTATTCTGAATAAAAAAGATATATAGCTTTTACGCAAAATGTTAAATTAAAGAGTTATAGCGCAATAAAGATTTTAGTTACCCGATCAACACAATTTTTGCACACATATTATTTTTTATCCTCATCTACCAGAAACTAGCGGTGGAGCAAGCAAAATCAAAGCTCTTGTAAACCATGTCATGGGTGGTCTAATGCTTATCTCTATAAATTTGTTTTTTTTTTTTAACGATTTAATTTCTTCAAGTTGAATATGGTACACTTTTTCACATAAATGTTTTGAGCGCATATTCAGATGGTATACTTTCATTTGTGTAGATCTTTTAAGAATTTAATTAAATCGGTTTATATAATTTTTTCGGAGATAAAAAGAATTTACATAAGTCCAAGTTGAAATTCTATGTTTGCGGATGTACGGTAAACAATAATTGTGGAGCTTTCTGTTTGCATTTGGAAAATTTCCTGACTCATTTCAAATATTCATTTAAAACGTAAGTTTTTGATGTTCTTATTTTCTGCATTTTAATCAAAAAAGAAAAAAGTAGTAATATGTAAATTAATATGTCTCATTATGGAAGATATGACAAAATATAAATTTTCCATTAAATATGCACTAACAAATCGTTGCCATTTTTTACTAAAATTTTTGATTTGGATTGATAACTACATAAGATAGTTTTTACATGTTCCGGAAAGAACATGCATTTACGTAAAAATTCATCCCCTACTTATAACTAAATCTTACGCTTAAACTAGTTAAATTATTTTGATACTTATCAAGTATGAATTTAACATAATTTTTTTTTTTTTGTCCTCATTTAACCGGCCAGCCGCTTTAATATCCGTAATAAATTTGGTTTGTTAATAAATCCAAAAGAATGAAACATTGAGTTGTTGTAAAACAAAGCGAATAATTCCATATTTTTGTGTACAGCACCAATTTTTAGTGATAAATAAAATAAATTGTAGTTTTGACCAAAAAAAAAAAAAAATCCTACCGTTTCAAACTATGCCAAAGATTGAAAAACTGTAAAGACATTTGATATTCTTATTATATTATCACAATAAATGAACTTTAACAAGAAGTAAATAATTAAAAATAAAAATTTACGCAATTATTATGTTATTTTAAGTAACTCCATTTTCGAAATTGATTTCCATATTTAGATTCCATTGATGATTTGTCTTTTAACCCATTGAGTTTTCTAAAATATTTGCTCTTTTTTTCTGAATAAAAATTCCACAAAGTTAGAGTCTCATCGTTTCCAGTTGTGGCAACCCTTGTACCATCAGGACTCCACATTAAAAATCTGGCTCCACCATCTGGAATTTTCAATATGTCTACAATTCTATCTAGCGAAGACATTACTAAAACCTTGTAATCATTACATATGCTACCATCTATAATAAAAAGACTCCGTAGAACAGAAAAGTTAATAAATATTATAAAATTTTACCTTGACTTGAAGTGCTCACAAGTAATTCACCTGTAAGTTTACTAAACGATATATAATTAATCGCAATTTTTGAACCATTTTGTTGATAATATCCAACGATTTTTTTGCTGGGAACGTGTAGAAGAACAATGGAAGCAGGCACATCCTCGGCTATAATGAAGTTCGTTAGGAAAACGTTTTAAAAGAAATACACATAAGTTTTTATATACATACAAATAGCCAAATCAACACCAGTCCAGGGGTGCCAGTCAAAAACGACATTAAGTTTACGCCTGGATCTTACATATAGATATACACTACACATATTCCAATTATATATGACAATATTTCCCTCAGAATCACCACTAGCCAAATAACGCATGGTGGGTGCGAAGCGTATAATAGTTATTGGCAAATGATGCTTTCGAATCTTTCTAATAGTATTCATGTCGGGAACTGATAGAACGTACATGGATCCATAGTGAGTACCACATACAATTTGTTTGCCGGATGAGGTCCACTCAATGCATTGCACCGCAATGTGTTTTAAACTAAATACCTTTCCACAAATTACGCAAAAATCTTGGGTATATGACACATCCCATAATTCCAATACTTTTGAAATTAAAAATAAAAAGTTATGTTATCAATTTCAATTACCGTATAGATACTTGCCTGGATATTCGCAAGACTTGCAGCCAATTGCTAACAACTCCCCATTTGGACTATATGCCAAGGATCGGGGACACTTAATATCAAAAGCCATTGTAATATCTTCCTTACTTTGCCAAATTATAACATCGTGACCAAAAGAAACGGCAATTTGACCTCGTATTGACCAATCAACTAGGTTCTGATCTATTCAAATTAAAGCAAACTAATTAATAAAAATAACTTTAATAAATAATAAGACAAGGATTTCATTTCTTCGAATAATTTCAATTTCTGATTTATTCAAATTAAAACAAACAAATTAATACCAATAAGACTGAGTTCACACAATACAATTTTTCTGGCTGAAATTCTGATTTCGTGTGAGAGCGAGCGAGAGGGAATATGAAAGCCTACAAGCTTGCCTATACTTCGAAATTCGTTTTGTTTTCCATTTTCGTATCTCAAAACAAAAACAAATCAAGGCTATTAAATTAAGAATTGCTGAAGTATAATTTTGTGTGTGAACTTAAATGCAAATTCAAAAAAAAAAGGAATAATTTTGGTAAGAACAATTGCTGTGTCTGAATCTAAACTAACTTTATAAAAAAAAAAGAACAATAAGTCAATGATTTTATTTTTTCGTATAAAAATTTCTATTTCGACAATTCCATGAAAGAACGCCTAAAAATTCTCCGAATATCTTTCGATTTTTATAAAATTTTGTACGCAAATAATATACACATATCTATACCGATTTCAGTCTTAAGATTTGCGAAATTCCGAAAACTTACTTTCTAAAAAACCTAAAAAATCTCAAAAGTTCACAACTTCAAATAACAATATTTCTGGGAAGGCTTCGTAGAATTTAATGATTTAAATGGCGTTTGAATTGTTATTACATCAACTTCAATATGAATATTTCACAAATAAAAAGATTTTAAAAAATGCAATTCAATGCAATTGTATTTTTTGAATGCATTTTTCTTTGAATATGTTATATACAATTTTTGATTTTTTAGCATATTTGGAAAAGTGTAGAATTTTTACCTTAAAATAAAAATCTAAAATTTTTGGGGCGCACACATCTATTATGCACAATTTCTTTTTTTCCTAAACCTATTTACATTTTTTTATATAAATATCGTATTTTTCTGATATTATATTTAAAATATTAGTACATTTACATATTTTATTTAGAAAATGCATTATAATATATTTTTTTAATTTACTAAAAATTGTAAACCTATACTAATTAATGTTGTAATTATTATAAATTTAACAATTTAAAATACACCTAAAGGAAAATTAAAATTTAATGTATTCACAATTGTCAAAAATTCATCTATAAACTGCATTTGTATTTTTTTTTAATATTTTTGAACGAAAAGGATATTTTGGAGATGATTACTAAAATACTCAAAAAGAAAACAAAGTCCTTCTATATGTTTTTCAAATTACATAAATCTGTCAAAAACTTCAAGAGATATGAATATTTAAATTTGCTTACTTTCTATATTTTGTTAACTTTTATACAAGTTAAAATATTTTTTTCAAAAAATAAAAAAAAATATATTTTTATATAAACATTTTGGAACATGTTTTTTTTTAACTGTATTATGCATGATATATGTGCGCGTCCCAAACATTTTAAGTTTTTATTTTATTGTAAAGATTACATACTTACCATATATGTAAAAATTTTGCGAAAAATGCATTTAAAAATGCAATTGCATTAAAACGCATTTTTAAAAATCGTTATTATTTTTGAAACGTTTGTTTTAAAGCCGATATAAGCAAAATTCAAACGCCGTTTAAATCATTGAAATTCCAAAGCTTTCCTAGAGATATTACCCATTAAAGTTACATTCTATTGATTTTTTTTTTTTTTTTTTTTTTTGAGAAAGTTTTGCAAAACTGAAAACTGAAATCGATAAATGGTTCAGTGGATTTTGTGTATACAAATTTTTATGGAAATTGAAAAACACCAGGTAAAAAAATACCCTTTCTTGGGCGTTCTTTTATGGAATTGTCGATATATTAATTGCACCTTCAGTAAGTTGTACAAACAATAAGTATGTGTGAATTTTAATATGTAATAATATTAAAATTTCGACCAACCAGTGTTATTTTTAATTTATTTACATATTTCATTTATTCCATGAAAGAACGCCCAACAATTTTTCTTTGATATTCATATTTTGTTAATATTCGAAATACACATAGCCATTTGGATATCTTCATAATATTTTTATTAAAAATTTGATTTTACTTTGAAGTATCATACAATAATTACATAGAGATGTTAACAGATAGCAGATAAAATATGACACGAGTGTATACAGTGACTGTGAAAGCAAAATAAAAAATCCTATATTATTATTTACAAAAGGTACCGTAAAATAACTTCCAAATGAAATAAGTCCCAATAAAATCCCAAATCAAAAGAATGAAATAACTTTTAAAAGAATAAATGAAATAACAAAACAAGTACCAAACTTAATGGAATAACTCCCAAATGATAAGCCCCAATTTAAAATTATTAAATAAAATAATTAGTGTAGTTTTGGAGTTGTAAGAAGCTGTACGTAGTGAAGTTGGTGTCCTCTGCACAGTGGTCCCAAAACGATTTGTTTTGGAAATAATTCTGTAACTTTATAACTACTTGATATATTTAAATGAAATTTTACATGGCCAATCCTGTGGTGTATTCCAATTGATTTGGAGGAGTATAGGTTCTTAGCGGGTCTGGGGGACAGGCGGTGGACCTCTAATGTTTGTTACCTCGGATATGAAAATTTAAAAAAAAATTACCAAAATTTCATTTATGATTTGATTGAAAAAATATATACATATACACATAAATAGTCCTTATAATTCTCTACAAATAATACGCTTTTACTTTAAGCGATATTTAGACCGAAGTAAAATTTTGACCCTTTTTGGACATGTTTTTTTAATTTCTTTTTTTAACTTGGCGGGCTCAATTTGAGTAATAATTTTTTTCTAAAATATTTTCTGGATTCTGTACAAAATTCCAAATAATTTTCGTGAAAGAATCATATACCAATGTAGTTCTGATAAAAAGTTATATTATTTTGAAATATACAATTAAAAAAAATTGTCATTTTTTTATTTTTCTCAAAAAGGTGGTGATATTTTTCACTTTAAAATCCATTATTTTCCTATGGACTATACATTTTTTTATGTTCCTAAAAGAATGCTTAATATAAATGTATGTAAAGCAAAAGGGCATTTGGGGAAACAGTCTCCTCGCTAACCCTATCAGAATTTCTTTAATTTTATTTTATTTTATTTGTGGAGCACAAAAATATCAAAAGCCTTTTTCAGACCAGCGCGACATTACGAAATTTCATGCCGAAATTACGAATGAAATCTAGAGTGTTCATACTGGCTAGATGACATTTGATGTAATTTCGTGAACAGCTGATACTTATTGTTTACATTTAAAATTGTCATAGGGGTAAATAAAGTATTTTGAAATGGCAATAATAATAAAAACAATCACTTACTGAATTGGAAATTATTAATTTGCAACAATTAAAAATGTAAAAAGGATAGGTTTCATTTTGCAAAATCACTTTAATAATTAATTTTAAGATTTGTGTTTAAATTTAAGATCAGCTGTCAATTGTTTATTTTTTTCTTCTCACGGTTGAAACATGCAGTACATAGTTGAAAAAAGTATTTTTTTCCAACCATGTATAGAGTTGCACGGAAATGGGCATCGTAATTTCAACGTAATTTCGCCGAAATTACGCAAAATTATGTAATTTCGCAAGTGTCAAAATGTATGGGAAATTACGTAATTTCAACTTGATTTCGGCCGAAATCACGAAAGTACGTAATTTCGCGTCGGTCTGAATGCCCTAAAAGCTAAAATTAAAAAAAAAACTTCATTACATACTTACATATGTTCGGTAAACACACAAAAAATGTTTAATAAGCCACGCCTCTGATAACAACACGGTGACCATTTTACTGAAAAAAAAAATAAATTTTTAAAGCAAGTTTTCCCCGAACTGGGATTTTGAGTATTTCGGAATGAAAAAATGGGAATCTATATATGTTCTTGTTTTAAGAACAACCTTTTTTTATATTATACAAAAATTTCATAATGATTGCTTTATTTATATGGATTTTATTTAAGTTCAAATATTAAATTTTAGATTAATTTTTTACAAAATAGCACTAAGCTTCAAAATTTTACTTTTTTGATTAATTTAATGAAAATATTTAGTTCTAGTTATAACCTTTCCAATGATACTAAATTCTTATATAAATAGTTTAAAGAACACCTCAGTTATAAGTAATTTTCTTTTTTTTTTTCTTTTTATTCAGCATATAAAAGAATGAAACAATCAGATATATCCTAAAAGTTTCGATAATATAATACAACAAACAGGTATATCCAGCCATTTGATAATCCTTAGAACAGGTAAATTAAGTAGGCCTAAAAGGAATAGAGCTGAATACATCAACACATTTTATTGAAGCGCAAACGGCTTCAACAATTGTTGCTGGAGAATTGGATAAAGTTGAAATTTTTTTCAAATTATTCGAAACAAAAATTAAGACAGTAAATAATTGCGTACGGAAGTTTCAATTGATATATGGTTGGAAATTAAAACCACTAATGCAGGACTTACATTTAAGCTGGATGATTATCTGGGTTAGAAATAAAAAAAGTAAGTTGTCGCAAATACTCTCCACGCAATCCGAGTCTGAAGTGAAAGATTCATTTAAGACTGTGTTACAGAGAAATAAACAACCAGCTGATGCAGCAAAAATAGTGGATATCCTTCCTGATGCATCCCCAAGTCGACTTAAGCGGATGATAGAAAGTGTTCCAACACCTTCACCAGCTTTTGAGTGATGAGGCGACAGCACTTATACTGGAGGAGTTAGGACTAAACAAAAATAAATATATAAAATTGAGAAAGGCTTTACTCGATAAAGGACACCCAATTCTGCCATGTTACAAAAATATAGTGAAATAGATAATGAAATGATGATTGATTAAAAATACTGTTTCAACACTTCATTTAACATTTTCGAAAAACGAAGAATTGGTACTTAATAATTCGAATCTCACATTAATATGAAAATGGGGATGTGACACCACTATCACATTACAAACAAGCTTCATCAGGGGAAAGTTGTACAAACTGCAAAAGTGTTTTTATGGCATCACTGGTTCCACTGCGCTTAAGAAAGGATTGGAATTAGCTATCTACGTCAACTAATGCTATTAAATGTATTTGGAAAAACCCAACTCCAGGATTAAAGGTATATTGCAGACCAATAAGGTTTCAATGAAAGTGAACAATGCACACAAAACTCGGTTGATACAATCAAACAATCAATTGAAAATTTAAGTTCGGTTTGAAATATATGGCTATTATATCAACGTACACTTTGAACTTCAATCAACAATGATTGATGGAAAGGAATGCAATGCCATTACGAATACTGATTCAGCCTTTATGTCACAATTTTCACAAACTCCCACAGACAGCTCTACAAATATTAATAAAAATGCCCTAAGCTTTGCTATGCCCGTATATGCTTTTTGGAATGATTCATATAGCGTATGATCTCAAATATAGAAGTATACTTGGAAACCATAAAAGTTTTAGGAACAACTAGGACCTTATGGAAACGAGAATAGGTGAAAAAGACGAATTCAAATTGAATTTAAACAGATGACAGGTCTTATATAGATAAACCACTCGTCGGCTAAGGGAATACAAATGATGACAACACGGCAAGAAAATTCTTTAAAAACTATGAAATTAAGTCTCAAATTTCTGAAATTGATGTGGATCTTCTTCAAAGTTGTCATGTGATATTGAGAGCAGTTAATAGCAATCATCATATAATAGCAGAAAAATTTGAATTATTCACCACAGATACTTTAAAGCTTTGCGATCATTATATGGAAAGAAAGAATTAACACCTACTGTTCACAAGGTACTTCAACTTGGTCGTCAGATTTTGGAATCAGAACGTGCTACCATTGAGTGAATTATCAGAATCAAGTACATTCAACTATTTAATATTAGAAAAAGTTCGAAAATATATCAAAACCAGGACCTTTTGAATTACTTTTTATTGTTTTCCGATCCCGCTCTAACTTCGATAAGAAATAAGTGGAATACTATCAATAATGTAATGTACGAAAATTATGATATTCAGGAGGTTCTTGATACATTCGATGTAAATGATTTTTTTTTTTTTTTTGAAATAAAGTGAAATAAATAAAATATACTTTTTATATCTTTTATTAAGAATAGTTATTTTAAACAACATAAACCTAAACAACATATCCGATGTGACCAATTTCGGGGGTCCTGTCCCGAGACCAGCTAGAAACTTGTGCTTCTCCAAAACAATTGGAAAACACCACAGCAATAACTTTGAGAAATTTCATTGAAGTATATTTAACGGTTCAAAAGTTACACAAAATTATAAAAAAACAAGTAAGAAAGGTATAGTCGGTCCAGCCCGACCATATGATACCCCACACCATTGCGCATATCCATCAAAATTCGTAGAGGGGTCTTATATTTCACATGTAGACAATTTTAGACCGATACTTTTACTAAGTGTAAAATAAAATATACGAATATAGAATATTACGTTAATACTAACATTTATATGAATATATGCACTTTAAGGTGATTCCCAAAAGTGGGCTTATTTGGGAGCTATGGTAAATTATGGAGCGATCCTCATAAAATTTGTCACTATGATTTCTACTTATACCCATGTGCATGTGATTTATGCACGTAAAAGTGATTTTTGGAAGAGGGTTTTATATGGGAGCTTTGGTCAATTATGGACCGATCTCCATGAAAATTGGCAAAAAGATTGATACTTATACAAAACTTCTTTACACTTCTTTACACATTTCACATTTTTCTTTACACATTTCATTGTAGGTGAAGTATTGCTCCGATCATAACCAATTTCAAGCACCTATGGTGGTATTTAGTATCATTGAAAAGGTTATAACTTGAGATATAATATAGTATATAGTAAAGTATTTGAACTAAATTTCTTCATTAAATTTATCAAAAAACGTAAAATTTTGGTGTTTAGTGTTATTTTGTAAAAAAAACAAAAAATAATAATATTTGAACTTAAATAAAATCTATATAAATAAAGCTATCATTAAGAAATTTTAGTATAATATAAAAAAAGGTTATCCTTAAAACAAGAACATACCCAAAATCCCAGTTTAGGGAAAACTTGTTTTAAAAATTCACTTTTTTCAGTAAAGTGGTCACCTGTTGTTATCAGAGGCGTGGCTTTTTAAATATTTTTTGTGTGTTTAGCGAACATATGTAGGTATGTAATTAAGGTATTTTTTTCAGCTTTAATATTTTTGAGCTCCACAAATAAATAAATTAAAATTAACGAAATTCTTATCAATCTAGCGGGGAGACTGCATTTGCGTTAAGCATTCTTTTAGTAATATAAAAAAAGATCCAGATGAGAATAATAAATTTTAAACTGAAAATCTATCATCACCTTTTTGAGAAAAATCACAAAACATCAAATTTTTTCTTTAATTTTCTTTTTTAAAATATTATAACTTTTTATCGTAACCACATAGATATAAGATTCTTGCACGAAAGTTATTTAGAATTTCGTACAGAATCCAGAGAATATTTTAGGAAAATTTGCACTCATATTTTTATAAAGAGTTATAAGGCTTTCAAAGTGTAATTTTTTTTTAAATCAAATCAGAAATGAAATGTTTGCTATTCTTGTAAAAATTTTGAGATCCGAAGTGACCAACTTGGGAGATCCACCCCCTGTCCCCCAGACCAGCTAAGATCCTGTGCTCCTCCAAATCAATTGGAATACACCTCAGAATAGGCCGTGTGATATTTAATTCAAATAAATACAATAGTTCTAAAGTTACAGTATTATTTCCAAAAAAATCGTTCTGGGACCACAGTGCAATGGTTTTTTCCATACCTACAATAAATGTGACATTGACCTATGTATCAGAAAGTCTCATTATTTATTATATGCTGATGATTTAAACATTTTTAAAACAATTTCAAACGCCAATGACGTTCTTGGTCAGTCCGCAATGGTTTTACCTTTTAATTTAAACAAATGTTTTTCTAGGACTTATCATAGATGTTGTAACACTGTTCTATCCCGATATAGAATACATCAGCATTTACTATCATCTGTGGATGAAAGTTTAGATTTATGGGTATTATTTGATAGAAAATTATCATTTAATAATCACTTAAATTATTTTAATCCTAAAGCTAATTCAATGTTAAGCTTTTTATGTCGTAATTCTAATAATTTTGATCATTAGATTAGAATATACTTCATTTATCTGGATCCCTTGTAATCAATTACATTTAAATCGGATTGAAAAAAAATCAAGTAAAATTTATAAAGATTCATTTTAAAATTTTTCATTTGTAAACCCTCAAATTTCGATTCCTACATACCCTGATAAGTGTACCTTGATTTCTGTAAAAACTTTCTTATATGCTATAATTCGTGGATTAATTAATTGTCCTGATTTGCTTCATATCATAAAACGATATGAACCTCCTAGGCCTCTAAGGCAAAATAATTATATCTTTTATATAGATATTCAGATATGCTTTGAATGAATCTCTAATAAAAGCTATGGGATTATTCAATAAATATTCTAATGAATTAGATTTAAGTATATCAAATCTTGAATTTAAAAATTTGTTAAATAGTTTATTTAAATAATTAATTTAATTATATATATTAAATTATTGTTGATGTCTGTAAGGATAATATTGTATTCATAGACTGAAACAAATGGATTAGTCCAATTTTATTTCTCTTTAAAATTTCCTTTTAATACTTCATTAAATTTTTATTACTATTTACATTAGAATAAATTATTAGATCTTAATATTATTTCATTAAATACATATCTTATAGTATTTAATGAATATACATTAAAGGGTTGTCTCGTCTTTCACATTTGATGTTATCTAAATTTAAAGTATATTTAGATAAGATAAATATTTAAATTCATGACGCATATGCACTATTTTAATTTTAGATTTTAGGTTTTAGCTATTAAGAGTTTTGATTTTAAATAAATTTTTAGTATCTAAGAGGGCATTACAAAACATTCATCGTTAAAGTCATTTTAACATTTGGTCCTTCGAACCCGATAGTGACTGTTGGAATCAGTACTATTTACTAAGGAAAATAATCAAATATTATTTGATCAAAGTATCTGTAATATTAAAAGCGTCAATCTCGGCATGAACAGAGATTGCGGTAAAGAATAATTGATGATTTTTCCTATACGTATGCAATATTGAGTGAGTCGACAATATTAGCATAATAAAGATAAAATAATAATGGAAAATAAACGTTTTAAAATTTTCGGAAATGATATTGAACTCAAGTTATTATTACAAAGAATGGACAACTTTGAAGAATTGATTGATGGAAAATCAAATGATATGGGTAGCTGGAAATATCCAAAGACCTTAAAACAAACTAAGCTATTGTTTGAACAGCTAGAAGAACACTCCAAATTCTCAACATTTAGAAGTAACCGAGTACTTCAAGATTATTATAATATAATAGTCAAAATTTATCTTAGCTTTTTACGACCGTTAATTAGTCGTATTAACATAATAGAATATGTCCCGGTCAGCAGAGTTAATAATATTTGTTTCTCAGTTTCTAATAAAGAAGAAATTGATTTTTCCAAGGTATAGAATTCTCTTTTCCTACTTTGAAATTTTATAACATTGAAATTATCTCTTTCATAAAAAAATGGACGTCTTTGAAGATTTGATTCATGAAAGATTAAATGATATAAGTAATGGGAAATGTCCAGATACCTTTAAACAAATTAAGCTGTTGTTTTGACTGTTGGAAGAAGACTTTAAAATCCCAGCAATTAAAAGAACGAGTAGTTCGGGAGGATTTTAATAATATGGTTAAAATATATCTTAACTTTTAATGATCGTTGATTAGCCGTATTAACGGAAATAATAGAGATGTCTCGATTGACAGAATTGAGCATATTGATTTCTCAGTTCCTGCCAAAGGAGAAATTGATTTTTCCATCACCGCTATGGGAAATAATTATCATTTCTCCGTTCCCGTTTCTGCATCTGTCCAAGAAGAAAATGGATATGAAGATCATTCCAATGAGTAATACGGATGAAGATGGCGCAACTGATGATAAAGAACATGTTGAAGGAGAAGAATGGGAAGTATATGGTGAAGACGAAGAAGAAAACAAAATATTGATGACCTAGCTGAGGTTTCAACGAAACCTCCAAAATCTACAAGAGGACGAGTAACTGCTCATCAAAAATAAAATGACAATGAATTACTAAGAAAATACCAAAAACATGTTTCCATTTTAAATCAAGGCGATCAAAGCATAGGATCCATCGTTACTGTCATGATATCAGCAGCAACAAGTCTTATAGTACATCGAAATCCTTTGACTATAGTTTTTAGTAATTATGAGAGTAATACTGATGGCAAGCTCAAACTGAATACTCCACCACAACTACCGCCAAGATAACCAACAATGCCGCAGCACTGCTAGAAGGACACTGGTAGAAAATCTAAGGCCTGATGAAAGGCCGAAGCGTGATCCTGATCGTCTAAATTTTTTTCCTCACAGGTGATATTGAAAATACATTTTGCGCCCCGGTAGATTGTTCAAACTTAGTTGAACAAATTTGAATTTTTTAAGAAATAGATTAGTGTAATTTTATATCTCTTTAAAATTTCCTTTTAAGTACTTCATTAAATTGTTATTACTATTTACATTAGGTATTAATATTTTATCATTGTATACATTTGTTGTGGTCCCATGCATGTGTAGCTTATATTTAAAAACAACCCTCGTTTTTCACACTTCCATGTGTGATAAAAATTGATGTTTGAAGTGGTCTTATTTAAAGTATATTTAGATAAGTATTTAATTTCATGACGCATGTGTACTATTTTAATTTTATGTTTCAGTTTTTTGCTATTAAGAATTTGATTTCAAATAAATTTTTAGTGCTTTACAAGCATTCACTCAAGAATGAATTACAAAACACTCGTCATTAAAGTCATTATAACAGTATTACTAATGAAAAATAAATTGTAAAGCAGACTTAAGGTCAACACTTGTGACCCCATGCTTTCAGTCCTAAATTTGTTAGACGGGGATTTGGAAGACTGTAGTCCGAGTGTTTTTTATGTTAATTAATTTTATGAATTAATCATTATTTTTGCAATAATAAAAATTATTATAAATAAATTATTTTGTTACAAATACGATTCAACTTAGTAGTTTTTCTTAAACTACTACAGTTTTTGCATTTATTTTTAAATATAAACGAATTTTAAGAAGTTTTTTAGGTATTGAAGCAGTTGGCCCCTTTTTTTAATAATTTTTTTTTTTTTGGACACTTTTTAAAAGTTCGCAACGATAACGCTGCCGTAGACTTAGTTACATTTATTTGTAAATAAAATCCCATTAGATAACTTTTTCAAAAGAATGCGTGCGGAAACAATGGCTTTACTTTCGGCATTTATCCTAAAGAATATTTAATCATTAAACTTCTCTTAATAATTTAATTTAATATTTAAAGTAATATTCGATTACTTATTAAATCGCGTTTGGTTAAGACTCCTATGAACGTTTTACCTTAAAAAGAATAAATATGAAAAATATGCCAAATAATATTTAAATTATATATTAAAATGTATTATTAAAAAAAATATGACAAAATATGCATTTTTCATTAAATATGCAAAAATATACACTAACAAATATATGCCATTTTCAATAAAATTTGTGATTCGGGTAGATAACTACATAAGGCAATTTTTAAATATTCCAGAATAAACATGCATTTGCATAAAAATCCGTCACCTATTTATAACCTTTCAAAAATGACAAAAAGAAGTTCGGACCATGCTTAAGACTGTACAATTTGTCGTCAAACCAAATATATATATTTTTTGATTTTCTTCAAACAGTCGTACTACTGTTGTATTGAATACACTACATACTCAAAATATTTAGTTGTCAAACATATCATTAGATAAATTTGATCATCTAAGGTCCCTCTTTTAGAAAAGACATATGTGCAGTAAAAAAAACATACGTGTTGTTCTTTTTTTATACACAATATCTATTTTCTGTAACTCCAAAACCCGTTGAGATATCGGAAAATGCTTTGGTGGGTGAATGTATGGTCAAAAAAAAAAAAAATATACATAGGACTCTTCGTCAGCGTACCGACGATGTGTAGTTTTTCGTTCCATCTGTTTCTCATTTTCTTTAAAATAGATATTTTTCGTAATTTGTATAATATATAAAATAATGTTACTTACAAAATTCTCTACAAGTTATTAAAAATTATTCGAAAAAGTTTCGGACAATAGATATTCTTTTTTAAAACAACAACGTATTACATAAAACATACCAAATAATATAATTTTGTATCTAATAAGTAATATCTTACCACAGCTGGAATCATAATCCGGAAGATCAAAGGTTGTATCAAGAGATGCAGATGGCTTCGCACGGGGCCTGCAAGGCCAATCATATAAGAACCAACTATTTTCATTACTGTCTCGACGACAGCGTGTACTTATTATAAACCCCGTCGAATTTACTACAGGATCCACTAATTGCAATATTCGATCATGTGTCATCTCCATTACATTATTTATCGTTGGCAAGTAATTATTCTCTCTCCAATAATATTGGTTTGTACACTAGAAGTTATTAAATTCAGTAGAAATAAAATGTTATAAGAGTAATTAATTTAATTTTACTACCAATGAAAGAACATCTTTAGGTGGTTTTTTCAATGCGAACTTTAAGTTTCTCTCCCACTTTTTTAATAAAAATCGCCGGGGTATAAAACGATCACCGTAATAGATTGGTATAGGTCTATCTGGAGGTATGCATTTCTGTAAATGTAGAAACAAATTTTTTTTAAATCATATAAAAAACAAGACAGAAAGTTGTGGTTGTTCAAGCCCGATCATATGATGTGGGTGTCAAAGTGATTTTCGGAGAGGGTCTGATATAGGACCTAGGTTTTCTATTTTCACGAAATTTTTCTGTTCTCACAAAATGAAAAGTAAATTTTGTTATTCCCGGAAATTTAAATAAAGTAATATAATTGATACTAAACGAGCTAAAACCAAATATTATTATTAATTAATGGATTATAAACATATATTTGGATATTTTAAATCCAAAAAATTGTGGGTATTTAAAAAGCTTTCCAAATACAAACAAAGGTCGGCAGTTGGAATTTGACAAAAAGATGAATTAATGGAAATTTTTCAAGTTATCCAAATAACAAAGTTAACAAACTTGCTATTATTTTAGATACACCTTAAAAAGTTTGCAAATTTAATATCTAAATTAAAATGCTTTTATAAAATTAGTCTTAGAAAATTCCTTTTAGTTCCACCTTTATTTCAATTTGTTTTCCAGAGCAAGGTCGTATCCATGGAAGTAATCATTTTTTTATTAGTTATATATTCAAATAGAAACAAATGAAAAATAGCGTTAACATATTTTTCTATTAATTTCGACTTTTGGTGAAATCTAAACATTTTTGGGTTTTTGGTGATATTTTGGGTTTTTGGTGAAATTTTAAATTTTTAGTGATATTTTTTTATTAAATTTCACATTTTTAGCGAAATTTTGGATTTTTGTGAAATGTCGAATTTATGGTGAATTTTTGAATTTTTGGTGAAATTTGAAATTTTAAGTGAATTTTCAGATTTTTCGTAAAATTTCGGAATTTTTGCAAAATTTTCATAATTTGGTGAAACACCAATTTTAAAGCACTAAATATTAAAATTAAATTCTACTCATAAAAATTTTTCAGTTTGCTGTTAATAAAGTACAGCTCTACTTATATTGAGGGTAAAACATGTAACATATTTTTTAAATTTGAAGGCAACACTGTTAGAAAAAAAAAAGAAATACATATTATTCAGAATTCAACACAAAAGAGGGCATAGGGCAGAACAGAGGTAATATTTTAGCCAGAAAAGAAAACGCCATAAGTAATTTTTATACCAACCATCAAAAAGATGTAGGTATATTGGGTTTCTCATTCCGTGTGTAACATGTCGAATAATCATTTAAGACCACATAAAGTACATATACTCGTGGTTCTGGTAAAACGCTGAGTCTATCTACTTATGTCCGTCTGTCTGTTGAAAGCAGTTCGGGGCGAACCACTTAGGGGGATAAAATTCAGCTCAAATATTTGTCTTCTATAAAGTTTGTTTGCTATTGAAAATGGGCAAAATCGGTTTATAAACAATAATAGTAGAAACAAAGGTTGTCCGTTATAAATACATACTTTTCTGTTGATATCTCACAGACAAAAGCATGTGCAACAACGAAATTTTGTAGAGGTAGTTCATCGGTCGATGTAAACTTGGAAACTAAAAATGGGTGACCAGCCAACTTTACCGTTCATCTCCTAGATAAAGTGAATTTTCAAATTAGGGTGGATCAGAGAGTTGCAGTTTTGGATATGAAAACGATATTAACAAGATAATTTTTTTAATAAAAAGTAAATCCCAAAAATGTTTATTTAGTACTGTGAGAAAAGTACACATATAATTTAAATATTTTTTGGATAAACCGATTCTATGCAGATTTGAAAGTATAATTTATAATTCCATAAATTTTATATTATCCAGTTGGCCAAATGACCATAAGCGATATTGTAATCAATGTAGTCTGCAGGAATTTGTGTATTTTATTGTTTATAAAATGTTATTCATATTGTCGTGCTTCTAGCCTAATTGACGACTATATGAGCGAAAATGTTCTGAATTTGAATATATGAACTTTATTGAACACAGAATAGGCAACAATTTAATGTATTTGTCCTGTTCAAATATATATATATATATATATATATATATATATATATATATATACACATACACACATATATATATATATATATATATATATATATATATATATATATATATATATAATACACATAACTCTAATTATTTATTATTTTAGTGAGTGGTAAAATTAAAACGAATAAAAAGAAATGAATATTGTTATAGCACGAATTATGCATTCATACAATGATACCCTTTAGCGTGGATTTTTGGTCTGTGGCATCATTTGTACGTAGTTGTTGGACTCTAGAGATTATTGATGACCAATTTATTCTAGCCCGAATTAAATGAATGGGAGGTAGGCCACTATGAACATAATACAATCAACAGCTTATATTCTGCCGGATACATGTAGAGGTATTGATATTTGGACCTTCTGTATCATTCCCCATCGTTCGTTATGTTCCTTACGTAATGATCTTAATGGGTCTGTCCAATAAAAACAAAATTTCAATAATTTTCTACACACAGTTTATTTTATATTATTGTTGTTATTATGATCAACTACGACAGTAATTTAAAAATGTCGCCAACATATTCGTTGACATCAGATTTAAGTCTATTTTCCTCCATATAATTGTCGACTACAGATTGCACGACATTGTAGCTTATAAGGTCGTTAACGATTTAGCGGACATTTCTGTGAAGAAGTCGTCGATGAATTATATGAACTGTCGCCAACATGTCTTCAAGATTTCACTGTGTCTTGTACCCGTCGCCGATGTTGTTTTGCCGCGAAAATCGTGCACGATTAAAAGAGAGACTATGTCGCACATCTTGTCGTCAATAAAATAACGATAAAACAAATGAAACGTTCACCTATATATTGGTCAACAACATGTTCAATGATTAGCGATAATATAGACGAAAAATTCGTGCATTAAATGGTTAACGATTATATGGGGTACAACGTCCTTAGATTTGTCATCAATGATCATGTGGATGACAATATCGTCTATTTTGTCGTCAACGATTATATCGATGACAGCGTCTTACCGCTAATGATCACATAATAATATCATTTACTTAATCGTCTATGATTACATATATATATATATATATATATATATATATATATATGTGTGTGTTTGTGTGTGTGTAAACAAGAATAATTTTAACATAGCTGAAGTTAATATTTTCTTTTTACTGCTAATGCTTACTAAATTTTATTATTTTAATAATAAAAAATATTTCTCTTTATTAACATATAAAATATTCACGTTTAAATCCTCTGGCTTATCGTGATCTAATAAGAATTTTTTTCTAGTATGTCTTTTATTTATACATATAGTTAATTTACCGTTATTCCTGCATATAGAAGACAATGTTTAAAACAATGTCGCTTAACTTGCCGTAAACACAGTTTGTTAAAAGACAACATTCAAAAATTTGTCGCTAAAATCGTCATCAAAAAAGTTTGATAAAAGGAAACATTTAAGACATTGTCCTTGTTGTCTTTAACAACACTTAAAGTTGACAATATTTAAGAAATTTTCGCTCATATTGTCACCAAAGACGTTTGAAAGAATATAATATTTAAGACCTCATCGCTAGTCTTTTCGTTAATGAAGATTACCTTCATATTGCACATTGGGGACGCCCTGAACAAAACTTGGCATTAACTAAACTAGCATTTTTTAGTTTAGTTTTTGGTATCGTTAAAAAGATATAAAATTAACAAAAAGAAGTTTGCGCTTAATGCATCTTTTGTTTTTTGCAAATTTGAAAAACAAAATATTTGATATTGTATAAATGAAAATTTTTATAACTTACTACTGCATAGGAGATTGGGGTAATATGTTTTACACTAATGTTTATAACGTATAAATAAATTGGTGCAACCCTCACCTAAAGGTGTAACGTTCAACTTAATATCAGTTCCTGAGCCGAGATAATAATGTCCGTCTTTCAGAGTGGCTGGCTGTCGATATAAACCTTGTAAGGCCCAAGCTTTTTTTTTGGCAATTTTAATTACGAATGACGAAGTGGACTAAAATTTGTTAAGATCGTTCTATTATTTCCCATATCCGGCATACAAATGTCCTTTCGAAATGTGATTTTAAGCTCTTAAATGGCTTAAATTCATCGTGATTTAATAAAATTCATTAAAACTAAGTTTTTTTTATAAGCGTATATAAATGTGCCAAATTTCATGAAGATCGGCCCATAATTTTAAATAGCTCACAAAAAAATCTGATTTCTGAAAATCACTTTAACGAAAGTTAAAATTAAATATTATCAAATTTAATGATGATCGGTTTTTAACTGACCATCATGTAATAGCTTCATCTAAGAGTTGTGACATGCATAAAGGCTATAAAAATGCTATTATCATGATAAAATTATGCACACAAATTTGAAAAATTCATAAATAATAGTACAAAAATTTCATATTGTTAAATAAAGTATTAGAAAAACAAGTATATCCTTACGTGGCACAAAAATAGGCAAAAGATATAAATTCGCTTAAAATCAGAAAATGTCGGCGCATCAAATGCATATGGTCGCTAAGAGGCCAAAATTTACTTTTTTTCTCTTTCGAAGGCGAATAAGTTGTTTGAAATTTATTAAAAAACAGTATGATAAAATATCACTAATTTTTAAAACTTTGTAAGTAATCGCGACTTAAAATAATGCCATTTAAACATATAAAAAAAGTCTTTAGTTAATATAGAAAATATAAATTTTCTGAAAAATTACATGCAATGATATTTTTTTTAACTTTAAAAATAATGATGTTAAATAAAAATATACAAACAAAATTTAAAAAATCCTAAATTTGATACCTCGCACACTACTACAATTGGATATTTATATTAATAACTACAAAATACATTGAAGACAGATTTTTAAATTTGCTCAACTATTTTTTTTTTTTTTTTTTAAATTACTTATCTATTTGATTTTAAGTATATAAATGAGCTTTTAATCTTGTACTTATGTTTTTTTATAATTTTAATTGCAAATTGTAGTCGAATTTGTTTGATTTCAGAAAAAAAGTTGATTTTGTAAAAATAAGCAGATCACCAAATAAGAGGCTATTCACGGTACACAGAGGTTATTTTTAATTTTATAAAACCATGAACCATCTTACTGTTTTAAAAATAAACAAAATAAAATCGTAAAAAAAACATTAATAAAAATAAAATTCAAAAAAGGACTGTTATAGTCTGAATTAAATGGTAAAAGTCATAAGAGTTTTAATATACATAAACGAATTTAGATGATAATTTGATTTAGATTTACCAGAACATTGTATGTGCGTCTAATAGAAATGAAAATAAAAATTAAAAGTAGTTAAACACATGTGTACATTAAAGCGCCTTACGAAAAAAAGTTGCAAATATACCCTTCTAGAAATGAAGATTAATATGTTCTTTTATAATTCCCAAAACATTACGTCTGAATGTCTCAATTTACGTGAGCTGGACCATTCTTAAAACACTTTCAAAATTATAAAAATAGTCGTTATAAGAAAATTAACTTCAAAATATTATAAAGACACATTAACGCTTGTAATACGCATTTAAATAATTCTTAAGCCTCTTTTCATTCCCGATATATTAAGATTTTATTAAAATTTTTTGTCATATTTTCATTATTTAAAAATGTAATTGTATATATTTCTAACATTTTTTCAATATATATTGGATTTTAAGGTACTGTTGGAAAGGTCTATTCTGACGCTATTGAAAATTACAAATAATTAATCCTTTAAAAGCAATAGGGTAAATTTTATACATTAGGTTCCAAAAAGGTTAAATCGGCAGTTTTTATTATACTTAGATATCAATGAATTTTTGAAAAATATAAAAGAAAAGAAAAATAAAACAAAGTTTTTGAAGTTTAGTCGCTATTTTATACGAATTTATAGTTTTTTGACAAGTTTATGCTTCTTGTTATATTTACTTTCTTAAATAACCATTTATTTGCTATAAAAATTAACTTAATCTATTATGAACCGGAGATCCTAAAATATTGCTTTTATTGCAAAGATGAATACATATATCAATAGTACTGAACAAGACTATTCTAATCATGCTCTAAAATCTAAATTACGATGGAAAATGACCGAAATATTCAAACTTTAATAAAATAGTATTAAAAAAACTAAAGTCTTCATTTCACGAGAATAAAAATTAATTTTTAAAAACTTTTTGCTGATTATGTATTAGTCGACATTTTTGGAGTTATTTAAAAAATGGTCCAGCTCACGTGAACGAAATATTTTTGGATATAGTTTACAACTTATCAATCTTTAATTTTTGGGGGGAACATTTCCAACATTTTTTGTCTTCATACAAATCGATGCACTTTAATGTACATACATATATCAATAATATAGATTCTATATTATAATACATGTAACACTATTTACACGTTGTACATCGTTGTAACCGCAGATGCAAGGTTGAATCATAGTTACGGCCGAATACACTACAGATATTATTGCACTATTCAATGTCGACGAAGCCAACTATAGATCTTTTTTATTTTTTGTAATGGATCGCATATTCTCCCATTTTAATATTTGATATCTTTTAATTAATAATATTAACAATAAATCTGTTATTTCATTAGCATTTTCATTTCAGTTCAGAACGCACTGTACATCAATATAGTTGTCAGTGTTTTCTATAAAACGTATTATCGAAAATAAACAGTATCACACGGAGTATAACAAACACTACTTTCAATATGGTTGGGATTTTTTAGATCAGCAGTTAAACAGTCCTTCACAGGGATAAACTCAATCTCAAGATCTACTGGCCTACTAAGTCCCAACATATTGAGTGTACAACCCATAATACAAAAGTTTTCGGGAAATATGTAAACGCAACTGGATCGTGATCGTGGTTAAAAACAGACGACGTGTTTCTGCGCTAAATTGGAATTTTCATGTGGCATTTGCTTTCAAACATTTATTAGTTTTTAAATTTGCTAATGCCCTTTAAAATTTCAAATAAAAGCACTATGCTAAAATACGTTCTTACCTCTATAACTTCGTTATCAAATTGATATGTTTTTCTCTTTAATAAAATCATTGTGTCCTTATTTGTAAATTTGCTTTTAAAACTATCACACATAATAACAAGCTTTTATTAAACTAAATATGATTTATTTAAACAGAAATACATACATACATTTAATTAAAATTAATTTTGTGTATTATGATTCAAGATAAAGTGATAAAATATGGTATGAAAAATAAAAAAAATAAAAAAAAACTACCAGACTGTTTTCCAATATTTATTATACCTTAGCCTCTGCTATGTAGAATAAAAACGAAAAGAGAATTGAAAAAAAAACAGTAATAACACCGTCGGCAAAAAAAAATATATATTTTCGTCATCCTTCAAAAAAACAAAATATATGTGGACTAGATGGAATTGGACCTGTTTTGCTTTCAGTTTTTTCATTAAATCGTGATTTTTTATGGGCATGTCTAATATCTCCGTCTTAAAAAGGCGAATACACGAGTATATTTTAACATAACTCAAGAACAGGTTGTCCGCTATAAACAATTGAAACACCAAAAGATGCAGACGAAAATTATCTTCAAGTCACCTTAACATTATTTTTTATCTGGCCACATTTTCGGAGGTATTCAAAAATTAGTGTCGGAAAAAACAATTTTTCATGCAAAACTGAAGAATTTTTTTCCTAAAAATTCGTTTAAGAAACGAAACTCGCATGAATGTGCGGTTTTTAATATCTTATCCGCCCAATATTTTCGCAGTTATTCGGAAACCAGTGATGAAAGAAATATATACTTTTCATGAAAAATTTTAAGATTTTTGATCATTAACTCAGAAAATATTGAACGGATAAAAAAAATAATGTTAAGATAATCTGAAGATAATAAGATAGGAATTTTATTTATCTGAATTTGATAAGCAGTTGCCGGTGGTCATATATATATATATATATATATATATATATATATATTTTGCCCACTAGTGTATCTCCACTTAATTGTGGGTATACATTGGTATTTTCACTTAGCTGTGAATAAAATCAAGATTTGTGCATAAAATTTGATAATACATAGCTTATTTTTTTAGGTGGACAACCCAGCTTTATGTTAAGGATAAAAGCAGAAACATTTTTTGCGTTTTCACTTTTTTAAGGAACTTAAAAAAAAATCAATTTTTCAAGAAAAACATTTTTTTCATATAAAACCTTCTCCCGAAAATTAACGTGCATAAATCCTATACACATATTAGTATCAAGTGAATATTTGACACAAATAAGCTTAAACAGTTCTAAATTTTATGAGGATCGCTCTCATATAACTCCAATTCCGAGAATCGCTCTAAAGTGCATAAATCGTATATAAATGTTAGTATCAAAATATGTACATATATATTTACAGAAATATACAAACATAATTAGCCACAGGTCCCAAATAAGACCTCTCTCCGAATATGGCCGTGCTTGACCGGCTATAGTTTTCTTTCTTGTTTTTATACCCACCATGAAAAAAGATGGTATATTGTGTCGAAATAAATAAAAAAATAAAAAATAATCATCTAAGACATCATAAAGTATATATATTCTGGGTCCTTATGAAAATCGATCTAGCTATATCCGTCCGTCTGTTGAAAGCAGGATAGGGCTCGGAGCTGACCACCTAGGGGACGAATATTAGCTCAAATATTTCTCTTATGTAAGGCTTGTTTGGTATTGGAAATCGGTTCACACAAAAAGTTATAGGGTAAAAACTAGAAAAATTAGGTGTTGTAGCACAGTGGTCCCAAACCGATTTTTTCTTTGAAAGAATTCTGTAACTTGTGAACGGTTGGAGATATCTAAATAAAATTTCACATAGTAATATGTTATTTAAATATACATAAAACATGATAGATATACGAAAACATGAGATGTTTTCGAGTTCATTTGGAGGAGTACTGCTCCTTAGCGCGTCACGGAGCTAGACTTTCAAAGTTACCTCAGGTATGTAATTATTTTAAAAATGTGCCAAAAATTCATCTATGATTTGAATGTAAAAAAGTTTTACATATAGGTAGTCCTTATAGATCTCTACAAAAGACATGCTTACACATGTAGGTTATCTCTTTTAGTTTAAGAGATATTTAGATCGAAGAAAACTTTACCCTCATTTTTGATCTTAAAACTTTAAGGTTTCTTTTTTAACTTTGAGGCCTCACCCTAAAATTCTTTGAAAATGTCCACTAGATTTCTTAAAAAATTCTAAATAATATTGATGCAAGAATAATTTAAATATATTTATCCGATAAAAAGATATATTAATCTAAATTGGAAACTTTTAAAATTGCGTATTTTTGGGGCTATTTTCCAAAAAGGTGGTAATATCCTTCAAATCGAAGGCGCTTTGGGTAACGGTTTCCCCCCAAGCCCTATTCAAAATGTCAAAGTCGAGATCAACTAAAAATATATTGTTGGTTAAACACGCAAAAAATATTTTCTTAGTCACGCTTTTTAAAACACTCAGTTTTTAATAATTCAAAAATCTGTTTTTAATAATTTAACTTTTTTGGAAATAATTCTGTAACTTGTGAACCGTTGAAAGCAGGATAGGGCTCGGAGCTGACCACCTAGGGGACGAATATTAGCTCAAATATTTCTCTTATGTAAGGCTTGTTTGGTATTGGAAATCGGTTCACACAAAAAGTTATAGGGTAAAAACTAGAAAAATTAGGTGTTGTAGCACAGTGGTCCCAAACCGATTTTTTCTTTGAAAGAATTCTGTAACTTGTGAACGGTTGGAGATATCTAAATAAAATTTCACATAGTAATATGTTATTTAAATATACATAAAACATGATAGATATACGAAAACATGAGATGTTTTCGAGTTCATTTGGAGGAGTACTGCTCCTTAGCGCGTCACGGAGCTAGACTTTCAAAGTTACCTCAGGTATGTAATTATTTTAAAAATGTGCCAAAAATTCATCTATGATTTGAATGTAAAAAAGTTTTACATATAGGTAGTCCTTATAGATCTCTACAAAAGACATGCTTACACATGTAGGTTATCTCTTTTAGTTTAAGAGATATTTAGATCGAAGAAAACTTTACCCTCATTTTTGATCTTAAAACTTTAAGGTTTCTTTTTTAACTTTGAGGCCTCACCCTAAAATTCTTTGAAAATGTCCACTAGATTTCTTAAAAAATTCTAAATAATATTGATGCAAGAATAATTTAAATATATTTATCCGATAAAAAGATATATTAATCTAAATTGGAAACTTTTAAAATTGCGTATTTTTGGGGCTATTTTCCAAAAAGGTGGTAATATCCTTCAAATCGAAGGCGCTTTGGGTAACGGTTTCCCCCCAAGCCCTATTCAAAATGTCAAAGTCGAGATCAACTAAAAATATATTGTTGGTTAAACACGCAAAAAATATTTTCTTAGTCACGCTTTTTAAAACACTCAGTTTTTAATAATTCAAAAATCTGTTTTTAATAATTTAACTTTTTTGGAAATAATTCTGTAACTTGTGAACCGTTGGATATATGTCAATAAAATTTCACATGGCCATAGGTGATTTTTTTTGAGTTGATTTGGAGGAGTACAGATATCAGGCAGGTCAGGGGGTAGTGGGTGGCTCTCCAAAGTTGGCCATGTCGGGTATGTAATTTTTTTAAAGATCACCAAAAATTCATTTATGATCAAACAGAAAAGAAGTTTTTCATATAGTCCTTGTAAATCTCTTGCTTACATGTGTAGGTTATCTCTTTTACTTTAACAGATATTAAGATCGAAATAAATGATTTACTTATTTTTCTTTTCTGAGCTTTTGGCGATATTTAAAAAAAAAGACATTCCCCAGATCACCTAGCTGTTGTAAGAGGCGTGACTTTTTGTGTGTTTTGTGGAATAAAAAAATTGATATATTTATATGATTCTTGCAGCAATATTATTTAGAAAGAAAGATATTTTCTAGAAATTTTAGGGCCTAAATTAAAGCCCCCAAGTTAAAAAAATAATAAAAAATTAGGCCAAAAATGAGTGTAAAATTTGCCTTGACCTAAATATCTGTTAAAATGAAAGAGATAAACTACATACGTAAGGTGACCAAATTTGACCCGCTAGAGGCCTGCGCTCCACCAAATCAACTCGAAAACACTATAGCTCTGACTTTGTGAAGTTTTGTTTAGATATCTCTAACAATTCAGAAGGTACAGAATTATTTCCAAAAAAAAGTATTTGGGACCGCTATTTCATAATTTTCCTCCGATATCTCTTATAAAAAGTATGTACGCCAACGAAATTTTTTGCAAATAGTTCAAAGAAGCATGTAAACTCAGAAACCAAAAATGGGCGTAATTCGCCTACTTTAGGGCGGTACAAAAAGTTGCAGATTTCATGTGTACAGTTTCGAATGTAACGTTCTTACTTGTTCTACCCTTTTCCACAAGTGTGAAGGGTATATATAAGTTTGTCAACCCGTTCGTAATGTTTACAATATTCATCTAAGACCTTGAACGTTTTTAGTTTGCAGTATTTTCAGTTTAGCCTTTTTATTTTGCTTTTATCATCAAAAGTTGCCCTAAAAAAGGTAAAATTATAGTACTTATGTGCTTCAACAACGAAGAAAATAATTTCTTATTATCTATTAATAATTTAATTTTTAAGGAATCATCCATTTAATATTTTTTGTTTATTTATTTGCACAAAAAATCAAGATTATTCATATTTAAAAAAAAAATTTCATTGGCCAAAACTCCACCGAATTACAAAATTTGTATACCATTCAATAGTAAATACACTGAAACTAATGTGGTCGAAAAACTAGATCCAAATATTGATAATTGTAGGTGTGTCATGTTGTTAAAGACAAATATTTTATGTTATTTAAAAAAAATGTAATTTTTGTAAATTTGATCAGAAGTAAATTATCATTGCTCGCAAACTGCATTTAAGAAATGGTATGATGTGTCTCTTTGCCATTTATACCTGTTGTATTATTAAATGTTTTCTCAGGTACTATAATTTAGTCAAATTTGAATTTTAGTAGAATTGAGGGACAAAAAAAAACAACTCTTACTACCAAAAGAAAGGTGAAAGTGTCCTCTTTAACCCCATATATACCTGTGTGGACCCGTCTGTAGAACACTTTTTTCATTGGAATGAAACCACTCCCAAAAATTTTCCATGGAGCACATACTAAAAATCAGTTATGATTTGGATTTTAAACCTACAGGATCAATAAGAAACAACGATACCAATAAGGAGTTAAGAAGTTTAAAAAAGCAACATGTTCCGGACGAATTTCTCAAATATGGGTTGAATATAAATCAACCAAAACAAGGATCAGGCTATACGAATGATGGGAACACAACAAAAATATTATTTTCAGATCCCGAAAGAGCATCTGAAATAAAAAGTGTTGATATAACATTTTCGATGCACTTGTACTTGCAGTGAACAAATTGATGCTAGAAAATTTGGTGATTATGCGATGGAAACTGCACGAATATATACAACCAAATATCCATGGAGAAATATGACTGCAACAATTCACAAAATTCTTTATCATGGAGAAGATGTCATTAAGCATCATTTAGTACCACTTGGTGATGTATCAGAGGAAGCCCAGGAAAAAAATAATAAGGATTACAGATTTTATAGAGAATATAATACAAGAAAAATATAACTAAATTCTACAAATAAATTCAAATTCAGTGGAAAATAGAACATCGGGACATAGATGAAGAAGCAAAAGGGCTGCTAGAGGACAGAAATAATATAGAACTAAATATGGAATTTGCAGGCTATTTACGAACCGAATGAATAATAATTATTATTTTATAGTTATTTATGTAAAAAATAAAATAAACATTAAAAAACTTTTAGTTATTATAGAGTAAGTCCATTTTAAATTTAAAAAATTTTGACCTTTAGTTACCGATTTAGATAAATTTGATACATATATATATATATATATATATATATATATATATATAATGAAATATTTTCAAAAAAAATTTGCAGTTCTTGCAAATGAAACAACTTTTAAGATGTATGGAATTTTTGGAACTTGTTTCATTTTAATTTTGGAAAGTTATTTCATTGGGAGCTATTTCATAGAGCCTACGTATGTATAGTTCTGCTAAAAATTATGCGTAATATAAAAACCTACTGAGTTATTCAAATAAAACTTATGATATTTTCAATGTTTTATATTATATTATATTTTAGGGTTTCCTAATAAAATTTTAAAAAGTTTTCTTTATCGAATTTAAGTTATTTCTACATATATAATACAAAAATGTGTTTTATTAGAGTTTGTTACAAAGAAATGCTATTTAATATTGTGATCCTTTTTTGAAGCACCCAATAGACACATACTGCATAAGCTCATGCAATTAATATGTATTAGCAAAATTGAGAGAGCTTTTGAATGTGTACGTCACACCAACAATGCAGTATGAAAAATCAAAATCGTTTTTATTTTAAAATTAACTCATAGTGCAGACAGGTTTTTGGAATGAATCTTATATCATTTATAAAATTTTTTTATTTTCCAATTCAAATAAAAATATTTAACACTTTTTTGTTTTCAATCATTTTTTTTTTTTTCAGAAATAAAATTTTGATTGATGAAAATGTAGCAAATTCGTCAATCACACACGTATATGAGTATGTGTCTATGGGCGCCTTAACCTAAGAAAATTTTGTTTGGTCCATAAAATTTGTACCTTTCGAAATTTTTTGATTCGCCGCCACACTTCCGTTAAACATTAAAAATAACACCTTCTTATGCCAATTATGGTCAATTTCGTGCTGTCCATGCGAAGTGCCTTTATAAAATCTATTTTGACAAAAGTGTCCCCTTTTCAACGACATTTTATTTAAATTTATGGTCCAGATTAATTATATTTATCGCCGTTCTTATATCTATATAACCAAGAGTTGTATAAATTGCAATTTGCTATATGAAAATATAAAAACAAATGGTGCAATTTTTGCGTAATTTTCAAAAAGTCCATAAATTTTTTAAATCAATTAATTTTTAATGCTACTCCGATTTTATTGTGTAAAATAAAAACTAAGTTCATGCAGTAATTCATGCTATTCTGCATATATGAAACTGTTAATGTCTCGCAAAAAACTGACTTTTTGAAAAATTTTCGCTCTAGTTTTCCAAACTTTGAGACTATCTACTACGTTCACTATTTCGGGCACATCAACGAGATACAACGCAAAATATGCATAATTACAACAAGCTCAACTCCTATTTCAAAATTTGTATTATGTTAAGGTGCTGTGTCCAAAAGGACTGTGTCCAAAAAAAACAAAAAATTTAAAAAGTTAACAAATTTTGTCATCAAAATTCGACTACTCTGTATGTTAATGTTGAAAGTCTGCACAACAACAAAGAAGGTGTAGAATTTATTCACAACGTCCAATTAATTTATATAAGATCGAATAAAAGATATAAACGCGTTAACAAAAAGTCAAGTCATTTTTAGCTCTTCTTCAAAGTTTTTGAATTCAGTCATGAAACCTGTGGTGTGAAAATAAATCATATATATATGATTTATATATATATATATATATATATATATATATATATATAAAAGTATTGTGTGAAATACTATTGAAATCGAATATCGTTACCCCGTACCGAAGCTGAAGTTGCATGCTGCGTTTATATGGGGAAAATAAGGATTTTTTACAGTTTTTAGAAAAATTTTGCTATTAAATACTTCGCATTGTAACAGGATATTAAAAGATCGTAATCTACACATAATTAAATTCCCTAGGCCATTAATGTGTTTTAGGCCACTTGAGTAAGGATTGTACAAACAAATTTTTAATTTTTTGAGAAATGTTTAAATGAAATAATGTTTTTAATTAAATTTGAGCCCTAATTACTGAAAAATATGTTTTCGTTTCTCCAGAACAATTTAAACCTCTTTCCATGCTTGATTAAAAAATTTTGATTTGTTTTAAGACTTTCAAAACTCCAATTTCAAACTTTTAAAAATTTCGTTAAACAAATTTCAAAAAGATTCGAATAAATTTATGCAGGTTTATGGGCAACATCACAGAAAATAAAATTACAGAAGAATTAGGTCAATACTTTGTATGACAAAGTCGTACCTGCGATTTGAATTTTGCGTATTTCGGCAAAAAAGGCATTTTTTGCAGCTTTTTAGTTATTTTTTTATTTTATTTTATTTTTTTTTTATGAAGTGATATTTAGACTAAACAGAATTATTACAGAAAAAAAAATACATTCTAAAGTTTTTGGGAAAATTGGGCAAGTATAATCTTTTCTGTATAATTAATATATAATTTTAGGTACAAAAAATATATATTCTATAATTTTGTACAAAACATATATACCCGATTACTAAAAATTGTTTTTAACAGAGAGACGGACAGATGGAAATCGTTATATCGACTATCAATAAGGATAAAAAAAATATACTTTTTGGCGTCTTAGATGAATATTGTAGAAATTACGAACAGAATGACAAACTTATATATACCCTTTACATCTGTGGTGAAGGGTATAAACCCTTTACATCTGTGGTGAAGGGTATTTTAAAAATTTGTGGACCGATTAAATTCTTTCAAAAAACCGAAATTTTAGAAAAATATTTGTGATCGTTCTATATAAGCTTCAAAGAATTCAAAAATGCGTTTCGCCCGATATCTCGGATACGATTGAGTTGAGAACGAAAGGTCTCGCTTACATAGGGGCTTCAAAAAGTTTAAAAAACAAATAGGATATAGCTTATTGTTGTTGTTGATTTTCAGTGCCCATAAAAACAATAACGTTGTATATTAAGGCGACTCACTCAGAAAAGTATTTTAGTTACCCCCTGAAAATTAACCTTGATATGTTTTATGTTTCCCAAAATATTACGTTCTACTAACGACCGCTCTTCGTTAACGAATTTGTAATTTTCGTAAATATTTTAATTCAAATGGGTAGATCTTATCAGAAGAATAATTTTGATAACCACATTGACTTTGTTTATGAAAAATTTTATATCAGATTTTCTGATAAACAGAGAAATTGCAAGAAAATGAAAATAAAAATTAATCAGACATAACTTATATTTATAAAGACGAAATTTTTTTCGTTGAAAAAACCTTGAAAAATAGGATATTTTGTGGAATATATATATATATATATATATATATATATACATACCAATAGACGTGGCTTCCAACACTTTTCACATTTTCTATGCGTTGCTTTGGAAGAAAATACAAAAATGTTCAAAAAAAACTAAAAAAAAATACGTTTTTTAAAAACGGTCCAGTTCACGAACGGTCATCAGTAGAATTTTAATATCTTGAGAAACATTATAAAACTTACTATAGTGGATTTATTTTTATAATTTATTTATTTCATAGAGATTTATAAATGTTGCTTTGAGAAATTAATTTTTAAAAATTAAAATTTATAATTTTATAAAATTTCTTCAACTGGAACTTCTATTTTATTTTCAAATATTAATTCATCTGGTAAGCGAAGAGCTTGACCATAACCAAGTTAAGCATGAGATCATTTAAATTACAATTTTATTAAAGCTCGCAAACCTAGTAAAACAAGTGGAAGCATTTCGTATCACTTTATCGAATTAGATGATGATATTAAAGCAGATTAAAGTTGTCTTTGAAATTGTGAAATTAGTCTATTCCCTTGTGGATGATATGGTAACGTATGAATTTTATGAGAACCGAGTAATGAAATTAATTCCTTAAAAAGTGTAAATTTAAATAGAGTACCTTAATATGCGGTTATTTTGACAGATATACCAAAACGCGATACGTCATTTTCAACGAATGCTTTGGCAACAGAACGAGCAGTTATGTCATGTAAGGGATATTTATTAATGATTGTTAAAATATATCTGTACCCATTAGAAACAGGAAGAGGTCCAACCAAATATATGTATGTGATCAGAACTATTATTTGGGATATCAATTGATTTAATTGGAGATTTCGTATATCTATTGAATTTTGAACATTGACATGAATGACATTTCGCAACCCATTCATTAATGGCTTTTCTCATTTTTGGCCAAAAATAATTATTTTTAATTAAATTTCGAGTACTTTTTGTGACAGGATGAAATAAAGAGTGAATTTTATCAAAAATCGGAGTAGGTGGAATAAAGGGTTTAGGAGATATTTTCGAGATCACCTCATATTTTGCTGTTAACACCTAGTATAAATATCTCTCTTAATTTAAATTTCGAATTTGGTTTAGATATTATTACTTTTATGTCTTTGTCGTTTTTTGTTCATTATAAAGCACATCAATATTAATATCGCTTGCTGATATAGTATGATGAATACGTGAAAGTGAGTCAGCAACAATTGCTGACTGTTTATTAATTGGGCTATATAATCTAATTGTCTAGTTCGCCTTACAGACCGATTACTTTTGGAAAAAAATATTTTATCGCGAGAACATTTCAAACAAGTTTCTTATTTTAACTTTTATTTATATTATTTTATTTTATTTAGTTTTCATAATGTCGAGAGATTCTGTTAATCTTGAAAATACTTTCTTTAAATGATCAATGTGTTCATTTTCATTTTCGCTTGTAATTAAAATATCAACAATATATGTAAAAACAAAGTGAAATCCGAAACTAGATATTTTACATAAATTTTCTATTTTTTGAAATATAAACAAAAAAAAAAAATATAAAATTATGCTTAGAATATATATCTATGTATATCTACATCTATATATATATATATATATATATATATATATATATATATATATATATATCTGAATAGATTTTAATAGTTTATTTTATTCTTATCCTCTTGAGAATTTCAAATTAAATTAATAAAAAAAATCACGACATATTTAATATCTAAAATTACTGTTTTAGAATTGGAAGCTATGAAAAAAATTTTGAAATTGTTTAAAAAAATTCTGATTTGCAGTCTAAAATTTGTAAAATTCGCAGAAAACCGCGCCTGATTATATCCAAATCGATTTGGAAGCATTCGATGAGAATTATAAGGATACCCCACAGAATTCCGAATCATTACTCGCACTCAAATTTAAAAAAAAAGTGCTTGAGGAATTGCGAAAAAATATTGACCATAAGTGTAAACAAATTAGGGAATCTGATGAATTAAATGACCCAGAAAACGCTGACATAATCAATTCAAACATGTGAAGTGTGCCAGGAATTTTTATGGAACGAGCATGATTTCAATTGATGAATTAATTGAAGAAGTAACCCAAAATAACACCCGACCCTTTTTACCCGAGCTTTCGTAGCCTTTAATGTACCCCCAGTTGATATGGCCACATTTAATGGTGACTTTAAGTGTTGGGCCTCTTTTAGAGACCTTTTTGTAAATACAGTTGGAAAATTCTTTTACCAGCGGCGAAGCCATGTTTCCATCACCATATCGTGGATTTTTCGACATTTTCAGGTGTACTGACCTCAATTGGCCGCCCAGAACGTTCAGGGTCATTTGTACTTGTGCGACCACAACGAAAGTCAGTGAGCCACTTTTTTACCATTGAAATCGATGGTGCAGAGTCCCCATAGTATTTTTCGAGCTCTTCCTTGGTTTGATTGACGGTTTTTTTTCGCAAAAAATAATATTTAATGAGCACTCGAAATTCACTTTTTTCCATTTTTAGAAAAATACGCGAGGTTATATGTTTTTAACAGATGTTAAACGTAAAGTAAATGACGACACCTGCTCAAAATTTGACAGTAGTCTATTAACAGGTGGTACTTGATAGGAATAGTGTTGCATTTCATATAACTACGAGGGAAGTTCGAAAAGCCACGGACTTATTGATCCGCCCTCGTATAATTTACAAATTCTTTTTGTGAACGACATGTAATATTGACAAAATATTAGAGATACATACATTGCCTGACTTAAACTTAAAATAGATAACAAATGGATATGTGGACAACGACAGAGAGAATAAAAAGTACAATTTACACTAACAACAATATTACAAGCTTCAATAGCAATGCAATAATTAAAAAAATCACTCTAAGGGATTAACAGGTTAACAGACAAGAGGATTAAAAAATAGTAACGACACTTATTAACAGTGATTGGACGGTGACCAAAGTGTTCTCCTTCAATTTTCTCCCCCCGTTGAAAGGTTTGCGTTATAATAATTAATTGTAACGCAAGGTAAAGGAGCAACCTTGTGTATAGGTCTTCTGCAAGAACCATTAGCAGACTTTGAATCTACTGCTTGAATTCTTTCATCAGAACCAGGAATTATATTTGTGACTCTAGCAAGGAGCCAATTCTGTGGAGGACTATTATCTTCATGGATGATTTCTAGTGGTCCAACCTTGATGTTGGGTTGTGTTTTCGACCATTTCGAAGGTTGTTGTAGTGATAGAAGATAATCTCGGGACCATAATTGCCAAAATTGGTTTTTGAGAAACGAGATTTGTTGCCATCTATTTAAGGCTGATAGTTTTAATGAATCAAATTGTTCCTGTGGTACAGAAACCAACGAAGAGAAAATTAATATATGTCCCGGTGTGAGTGCTTCTCTATCATTGGGATCATCTGACATTGGAGCTATAGGGCGAGAATTCAATATAGCTTATATTTTGACAACGAGTGTTTGAAGTTCTTCGAACGAGCTTGAGAAACATTTGTTACGAGCAATGTTTTTGCAGATTTAACAGCTACTTTCAACAATCCACCGAAATGTAGAGCACGAAGGGAAATTCGAAACAATTTTATCGGAGAACAATTTGTTTTTTCATTCTTTGAACTGTGACAGGCCACGTCGACTAACAAAACGTTTTAAGTTAAGTATAAAGTTATTGGTCGAAAGATCTGAGACAAGCTCCAAATGAGTTGCTTTCGAACTAAAGCACACAAAAACTGATATATAAGTTTTATATGGTACTTTTCCACGAATTCAATACGAGGTTAAAAATTTACCACAAAAATCGACATCAGTTACTAAAATGTTACTAAATGGTCATTAAGCTCTTAAGCGATAATTGGCAGATTGCCCATAATTTGTCCAATTAATTTTGGCTTATAGTGGAGGCAATGTATACAATTGCGGACAACTAACTATTTCTCGAGCGTTAATTATCCGTACTTTCTGACGAAGTATTCCTAATAATATCTTTGAACCAGCATCATTGAATGAACATCGTAAGATTATCTAATCGAATCAAATTTACTATTTTGTTGTCAATCCCCACTTGGTGCACAAATGGAGCCAATTTTTGTAGCGATGGTTGAACCAAATTATTCCTTAATATAATAATTTTGTAAAATGATGAATGACTTTGGATTATTTTTTCGATTACGGATTCGGTTCAAACATTTGTGGTGGATTTGAAGACTGTTTTTCTATTTTCCAAAATTTCTGTAGAATCGGCATCTACATTTAGGGGTCAATTTGTGATACCTTCAATCAAAAATTCTGGACCATAAAACCAAAATGTACTTGGAAATTCCGCTGCGCTACAGCCATGGGATATAATATCAGCCGGATTACATTTTGATGGCACATGTCGCCATTGGATATTTCTAGCCTGCTGTCCAAAGAAAATGGTGGACACAAAATTTGCGATTTTTGGTTTAATCTCATACCAAGTTCTACTAAGTAGTACGGCAGCACATAGTTCGAGACGAAGCAAGAACTATGTGACTAATTAAGTGGTTCTGTAATAACCACTTTCGAAAACACGATAATAACCATATATTTCGCCAAGAATGTACTCGTATTTCGAAGCCAAAACATAACGAGGTATTTTGATATGATGAATGTGCTCCAAATCTTCTTTAATTTGGAGCCATATCTTTGTTAAACTAGAGTTGAGGGATGTTTTGGACCCACAATTCTTGAAACATTTTTTTTAATTATTAAAAACACTAGATTTATGATCAGAAAATTATCATAAATTTTTTTTTTAATGCAATACTTTGCTTTTTTGTCTTCCCTGGTAGTGAAATATACTTTTCAAGCAGTCTGTGACCAATGAGGAAAATGTGATCGTTAAAGAGACGTGTATCTAATTATCTCAATATTATTCCAAAAAACCTTATAACAACAGTTAAAGCTATTATTAATTTAGTTAACAAGTAAGAATGTTATATTTGGCATTCCCGAACCAATGTAGCCACCATCTGCAACTTTTTGTGCCACCCTAACTTTAAATTTCACGTTATATGTGAGGTGGGCTGTAAAGTGGGCGGATTACATTTTTGGTTTCCAAGTTTACATGGATTCTTGAATCATTTGTACAAAATTTCGTTGTCGTACATGTTTTTGTATAAGAAACATCGACTGAAAAGTATGAACTGGAGTTACGACGGACACTAAGTCTTTTAGTATTTTATCCAAATTTTGTCCCTCTTGGCAGTCTGTCCCGTGCTTTATCATACTTCAACAAACAGATGATAGCTAGAACGCCTTAGATTTTCACGAAGATCCAGAATATATATACTCTATGGGATCTTAGATGATTAATTCGGAATGACAAACCCAATATACCCCCTTCTTTTTTGATGGTGGGTATACATTAGGAAAAAGTTTTATTTTTTTATTAAAATTTATTAAAAAAATGAGAAGTTATATTTTATATATTATATTTTAAGAGATTACAAAACTTCATATACATAACGAAAACACATTCTGTGATTGTACCATCCTTCCATTATATACTACATGAACCGACATTCGTTTATGTGTCTTCAGATTTCGCAGAAGCTGAAAAAATATAGGAATAAAAACAAAGAAAAAAACATAATAAATACAAATACCTTTGGAGTGACAAAGAAATATTGTGCTCGTCCTGTTTTGGTTGTCTCATCCACTAACATTTCAAAAATTTTTCTCTCGTTTCGTGCGTCCATTCCTTGATTTATTTCGTCCACACAGCGAAAAGGAACATGTGTAATATGTTGCATTGATAACGTATAAACTGCTATAGCCACAGCTCTTTCGCCACCCGATTGTACATTTCTGCTAAGAGGCTGTAAAGCAACGTTTTTACGATATTGTACCAATATCTCAATTCCATATGTATCAAAATCAAACTGAAAAGGAATTACATTTACATATATGGGCTTTTATACAAATTTTTGATTTTTTGTGAATAAAAATTCACCCTTAGTTAAACAATTCTCGCAAGGGATCGTAAAATTATAACGATTTTAATTCAGAAAATTAAAAATCTATATTAAGAAACACGATACTTATTATAATAATTATAATTTGGCGATATATTTTATTTATATTGTAAGACTTGATTTCTACCATCTTATTGACTTTCCTATATTACATTCTCTCTTTCTGGTCTAAAGCTTTACTATCCTTCTATTGCAAATTTTTGTATAAATAAGTTATAATTTATATGCACATTATCTTACCTCTTCTTTCTTCACTAACTTTACTTCACCTACATAACCCATTGATTGCATAAAATCGCTAAAGTGGCTATTTATAGTCAGAATTATTTTTTCTATTCTTGGATACCATTTATCAAAGATTGATTTAATTTCAGTATTGTAATTTTTTTCACCAACTTCATTTGATTCAATTTGTTTCTTTAAGGACTCTGCATCTTTTCTCTTCTCGTCATATTCACGTACAATCTGTTTAAAATACACAAAATATAAAATACGTATATATTTTTATGTATAATTTATGTTTTTACCTCAGAGTCCAGGTTTTCCATGCAGTCTAAACGGCCACTGAAGTCGTGAATTGTTTCACGTAGTTCATCCAGACAATTTGGTAAACATGAATAGAATTCCCGGTAAGGAAATTGTACATCATTTGGATCCATGTCGTTCAACAAAGATTTTGCTTCTGTTAATTTTGACTTGCAATCCCGTTTTATGGAGTTACATTTATTTGCAATTACTTCGACTCGTTTCTTAAAATAAAATACAGCTAGAAATAGAGTTTATTTATTTTTATTGGTAAATACCTCGGCAGATTCTCTTTTTTCTTTTGCAGTCTGAATAAAATTGGTCAGCTCTTCGTTCTCCTGTTTAAATATAGACATCTTTAATTTCGAATAGGCTTTATTTGCAATTGCTTTTTGAAATGCATCAAAAGCCTCCAACTTTTTAATTTGCAACTGCGTTATATCCTTAAAATGCTTTGATCCAAATGTTCTCAAATCTCTTTCCATCTCAGGAATACCTATTACATATATAAAAATATAAAAATTATATTATGAAAGTTGTCCAGATTCTCGTTCTCACCACAAGATTTGAAGCTAATAGAGTGTAAAGTTTTAGTACTATAGGTTTCATTTTAAAATCATGATTGCTGTTCAAAGTTCAAAACTTAGAAAAAGGGCTTGAAATTACTTAACTTTTTTTCCCATTCTTCTACACTTTTTGTTCGCGCGTTTGTACTTTTTGATCTCATTCGATCTTATATAATCTAGCCGGACTTTGTGGATAAATTATACACCTTCTTTATTATTGTGCCGACTTTCAGCAGTTAAATAGAGGGTAGACGAATTTTGCTGACATAATTGTTTAAATAAATTTTTTTAGTTTTTTGGGCGGGGTCTTTGGCCTCTCAACTTAATACAAATATTGAAACATGGATTGATACTTGTTGTAATTATGCGTATTTTGCGCTATATCTCGTTGATATGCCCTAAGAAGTTAACGCAGTAGACAGTCAAAGTTTGGAAAACAAAAGCGAAAATTAAAAAAAAAATCAGTTTTTCTCGAGGCACATTCACTGTTTCTAATGGAATAGCATAGATTACCGCGTGAACTAAGTTTTTTGTTATTTTACACAATAAAATCGAAGGAGCATTTAAAATAAATTTAATAAAATGAACTGTTTGAAAATTACGCAAAACTTGCATTTTTAAATCCTTTATATATTTAGATATATGAACGACGATAAATATATTTGATCGGGGCCATAAATTTAAGTCAAATATCGTTAATAGTTGAAGAAGGGACAATTTTGTCAAAATAGGTTATGCAAAGGCATATCGCATGGACAGCACGAAATTTAGCATAATTGGCATAATTAGGCGATGTTTATAATGTATAAGGGAAATGTAGAGGCGCATCAAAAAATTTTGAAAGATATATTAAATATATTTTCGTATAATAAAAATAAAATTTCTTTGAGATTTCAAGAGAGCTTTGCACAGACCGAAACGAATAGTAGTCAGTTGGTACAAGGTCCGGGCTATACGGTGGGTGTATCAAAACTTCCCAAACAAGTGCAGTCAATTTTTGGCGATTCTTCAAAGCCTGGCATTGTCATGATGGAACACATCACCTTTTCTGTTAGCCAATTCTGATCGCCCTTTCTTCATTGCTTCGTTCAAGTGGTCGAGTTGTAAACAGTAGAATACAGGCTAGGTTGTAGCAGTTCATAATAGATAATTCGCTTCCAATCCCACCAAACACTCAACATAACCTCATTTGCCGCCAAACCACGCTTTGAAGTCGTTTGTTGCAAAATTTCTTAGACTTTTTCATCGAGCGAACCACTCCTGCTTCCGGTGTTCACTTACAGCATTCTTATCATACACTTTACAAAATTTTCGGCATGGATGGATTTCATCAGTTTTTTCACTCATTTTCAAATCAATATAACTTTTTACAAAAGCGACGAATAAAAGAAAACGTAACCTGAAATGTCACCATTCAAACAAGTGTCCGCTTGACACAATCGAATTAGTTTTACCCGATATATGGGCATGAACACCATCTAGTGGCACAAAACTGCGGATACTTTCATATCATCCAATATTTGGAAAAATAACTTAGGTTCTAACTTCATTTTTAGAAAAAATTTTAAAAATGCGATTTTTATTATAAAGAAATATTTTTAAATTTTACTAGGAAACTCTAAAATATGCTACAATAATTCCATCAAACCTTGAAAATATCGCAAATTTTATTTGAATAACTCAGTACTGAATATAATTTTTACCAGAATTATACATAAACTACAAGTTTGAAAAAATTTTTATATGATCAACGTAAAACCGCTATAACTTTCGCGCCCCCTACATGCATTCGATTCATTTTATATTTATACAAATGGATTTAAATCAAAAAAAATTAATCAAAAATTTTTGATAACGGATAATAATTGAAAAAGGAGAATGCAAAATAATTGTAAAAAGCTTTATCGTCTTACTTAATAACTTATAGGGAAAAATAAGTTACAGATTCCATTTCCCAAAAAGTTGTAAGTTAAATAGATGATGTTTACTACAGAGAACACCACGGTTTGACGCTGAAGAGTGCTGATGAAGGTCGTGGCGGACCAGAAAATGCATTCCATTCTGCCGAGTGGCCAATAAAACTTTTAACACAGTATTCTTCTACAATTATTCAATGAACTTAAGCCGAACATGCAAAAATTCTATAAATAACTATATGAAAAAGTTTAACAAAAAACTATAAACTAATTAAAATATTATAACTTCAATATTACTCACTCAGAAAAAAATAACAAACTATTAGATATTGCCATTTAAAGGATCAATAAATTGGTTTGTTCCGAATATAATATGATAGATATTTGAAAGCACTCTCAAATATATAGATATATAAAAGTTTATATAACGCAACTTTGAATCTTTATATTTCTTAAACTAAAAGTGGCTCAGATAAAATGTATATATCAATAACATTAAAACAAACCGCTCTACTAAAAGTAAGAAAAATTGTCAAGATCGGACATATACATATAATTTTGATAAGTTTGAATAATTTTCTCAGTGTACCTGAACATAAAAACATGTAAACAAAAAACTCGGATTTTTTAAATTTGTATGGTAGCCGATTTGAGAGAATAAAATTAGTGTTGGCTTAGACGTCAATAATAAGGTGGAGTGGTGCTACCTTATTATTTTTATACCATGCTAATTACCAAATAATACAAAGAATGTAAGGAGGTTCCCGTTCATACAACAACATTTCTCTCACCTCACATACAAGTTCTATGTGAATTCAATCATGATAGAAGAAAGAGAAGGTAGTTGCAATCAATTTTATTTTTAAAATATAAGTATTTTTGAAGTTTATATTTTGTAAATATTAAAAACAAATATTGCCACATTTTAGAAAGGGTTATTTTGAATTAGAAGGCATTTTTATTAAAAATGTGTAATTAAATTATTTAATATAAATATTCCAAAGACTGACTGACTGATTCAACATCGTCCAGTCTAGAGATAAAAACTAATGACATGAAATTTGGACTGTAGGTTCGTCTTCCATCAAACATGTATTGGGTATATAAGGATCGATTTTTTATTTAATAAGCCTTAAAGGAATTTTACGTACATTATTTTGGATAGAAATAAGTGGGACGAATAGAAGTACCTTTGGATTAGGACAAATATTACCAAGGTGACATAAATAGAAAGTACGCTTTCTTCATACTTTACTGGACTCCATTCTTTCTAAAGACTTCACAGCCAACCTTTTCTCCATTTCCGTCGAAGAAGAAGACGAAGCATTATGCGTACTATCATCATGATCAATGTTTCTCGTTTTCAGAAGCTGCACGTCAGTCTTCAAACCGCGATTTTTAATTTTATTATTTTTTGTTATCCCACAAGGCCCACGTATCATTTGTTAACTGCAGTGCTGCATTAAATATTACAACTTAAATATTATAGTTAATAAATTAATAATTTATGAGTCATCAAAACCTTGGACACATAAGATTTCTTGGCATCTTGCATGATATCTGTCTTGATAAAAAAATTTAAATATTTTTATATTTGTGGATATAATCCGCATTAAGAGATGAGTCTATAAATATAATTGTGATGAAATATATTTAATCATTTTTGAATATTCTTTTGTGCTACTAAGTGGATTCAGCACTAATACTTATAAATAAAATTTTATTAACACAATCTTAAAGATAAGTTTTTTTGACAACAGAGTTAGGTTTTTTTTTTTTTGACAACAGAGTTAGGTTTTTTTTTGACAGGACTTCCATTCTTTGTATACTATACTGATTACTAAAGTATACCCAGTTAGCCAAGTGATCGTAAACGACATTATCTTCAACGTTTTATGTACGACATGTGGAGGAAATCATCGTTAACGACTAGACTAGCGAACAACCATATGATCTACTAGCGACTAGAGTGGTCGACTCGGTTTTCCAACCGACTTTAAAACCGAGTTTTTCAGTTTAAGTGCTGTCGGCTTTTTCAAAATATCTATTTTTCAAATGTCGAATAAACCTGTTTTTTTTAACACAAAAAAACGGTTTTAAAAATAACATTTTATTTCAAAAAACATGTACTAAATACTAATATTTGAATGGAAATTTTAAAAAAAAATTTGTTAACTGATTAATATTCATAGTTAATTTCTTGTTACGTTTTACAAATATTAAGGCGATTTACTCCCTATGGAAGGCAAAAAGTGTTTTTGTTACCCCTCTGAATATAAACCTTGATATGTTTCATAATGATTTCCAAAACATATCGGTTCTACTAAAGACCGTTCGTGTGCTGAACCTTTTTTTATTAAAGTTATTTTTTTAGTTTTTTGAAAAATTTTGTATTGTCTCCCAAAGAAACTCACACAAAATGTGGCATTATTAAAAAGATATTACAGCTAATACAAAAAGGATTAACAAAGTTGACAAATTTTTGTACTGAAAATGTTCACTGATAGTAAAACTTTAAGAAATTTGATAAATTGCAGTTTTACTTTAATATTTGTTTAATTTAAATTTAGTCTTAAACTACGGTAGCGTTCGTTTACTCAAAAGTTCGTACTGTCCAGTAAAAATTTTTACTGGATTTGCGTTCGCGTACCCAAAATCCAATAAACGGAGAAAAGTGACAGTTTATAAACTAAGTATTTACAAGTTTTACTAGTTTTACTTTTGATTAAAAATCCAGTACGATCATATGGTTGCAAAAAGTAAAAAAAAAGAGAAAACAAATGTAAACAATGAAAGGAAATTATTCGAAAAATTAAAATAAAAAACTTGTACTTTTGCATTAAGATTTTATTATTATTTGTTTTTCCATCCAGCTGTCGTGGTTATTTTACTGGATTTTACAAATTTTCCTTTTGCATACTTTTTTGGTTACAATTTTTTTTCTTTTTTTTTTTTTGAGTGTAAAATCTTAAATTTACTCAGTAAACACTTAGTTTACTGGATTTTACCAATTCAAGTTATTTAACTATTATTTAGTATTTTTAGTACATAGAAATTTGTTGCAAAAAAAGAATTTGTAAAAATTGTCACAGTTTTAAAATAAAAAATTTAAAATTATGAATGAAATTTATATTTGTTTATAAATTTTATATGTTTAAAAATCGTATTTTTTTAATTAAAAAGAGTTTTTGGGTGAAATTTTTATTTAAATCAAAAACTTGTGAAAAACAGGCCAAAAGGAAAAACATAATAAAATAATATGTGAACAGTGACGTTTAAACTCATTGTGTTTTGCAAAAAGCAAGTTAAAAACTAATGTGTGTGAACACAATATTAGTTAACAAATTTTTCAAAAATTTCCATTCAAATATTAGTATTTAGTACATATATTTTCATTTAGTATGAGTTGATTACCCTAAAAAAGTTTTTTAAAGAAATATAGTTTCTTGATAGAAATATTTTCTTCTGCAAAAAACCGGTTAATCAGTTTTTTGGTAATTTCAAAAACACTAACCGGTTTTTTAAAAATTCCAACTATTCGAACTATTCGAAAACCGGTTTCTTCAAAAATCCGAATAATCTATCACCCTACTAGCGACAATTTCTTAAATATTGTTACCTTTAAGCGATGCTAAAGACAAGAAGAGGGCAATGTCTTGAACTCTGTCTTCTAAAAAATTTAGTGACAAGATGAAAGACAATATCGTGAATGTTATCTTTTAAAGTTTATTAATGAAGATTTCGGTGACACAGTCTTCAATCTTGTCCTGTATTAGATGACACTGCGAACGTCAATCTCTTTAATGTTTCATCCATAAAATATTTTGAAGAGACAATGTCTTCAGTGCAGTCTTTGATCAAATACTTTCGACTACAAGATAAGCGACATTTAAATTCACTTAGACTCAGAAAATGTCAACGCATCAAATATTTATGACTGCTAAAAGGCCAACAGAGGGCAAAATAGACTTTTTCTCTGTCAAAGTGGAATAAATTATTTCAAATTTATTAAAAAAAAAACCGATGATAAGATTCCGCTAATTATTAAAATGTTTTAATAATCGCCACCTAAAATAATACTATTACATTTAAATATACGTAAATAAAATACAAAAGTAAATACATTAAAAAAATGCTTTATGATGTTTTTCAACTTTAAAAATAAAGATGAATACAAACAAAATGTTCAAAAAAATCTTAACTATGATATATACATAACTCTAATTATTTAGCGGGTGTTAAAATTAAAACGAATAAAAAGAAATGAATATCAATGCGCGAATTATGCATTTATACAATAGTACCCACCCTTTGGCGCGGATTTTTGGTCGGTGGCATCATTTGTGCGCAGTGTTTCGGAAACGTTGATGGTCTCTAGGGATTAATGATGACCAATTTATTTTATTTTATTTAGTGGTTGCAGCAGGATAGCCAAAGATGCCACTATGAACGTTCCGCAAAATCATCGCTTATATTTAGCCGGATCTATGCAGCAGAGACATGCGAAATACATTATAGTATTACATAATATACATTACATTATATTATTTACATAATGAAAAAAAATCAACAATTTCCCATACATAGCTTATTTTGTTCTATAAGTTTTCTTATCGATAATGTGAAGGAAATCCTCGTTAACGACTAAACTAGCGACGAAGTCTTAAATACTGTCTTCTTTTAAACACTCTGGATGACAACACGAGCGATAATTTCTTAAAAATTGTTGAAGACAAGAAGAGAGACAATGTCATGAATGCTGTCTTCTAATAATCTTTATTAAAGAAGATTTCGGCGACACAGTCTTCAATTCTATCCAGTATTGACGACTTTTAATGACAATATTAACGACAATGCCTTGAATGTGTCATTCATGAAGTATGTTAAAGAAAACAAGGAAGACAATATCTTCAAAGCAGTCTTCGGTAAAATAATTTTCACGACAAGATGAGCGATAATGTCTCTAATGTTTTCTCTTATTTATTCCCAGTTGGCCAAATGATCATAGACGATATTATCGTCGACGTTGTCTGCAGGAAATTTTATATTTTGTGGTTTACAAAAATTAAGTAACAATTGTATGCATTTTGTCGTGATTCTAGTCCAATTGACGACTATATGAGCGACAATGTCCTAAATTTTTTAAATTTGAACTTTATTGAGAACAGAATAGGCAACAATTTAATGTATTTTTCCGAAAATATCTTAAATGTTTTCTTTTGCCGAACTTTTTTTGACGACAGTTTAAGGAGCTTCTAACAAACTATGTTTAGATAAGATAAGGGACAATGTTTTAAAAGTTGTTTTCTATATATCTATTCCGGTATACAGGAATAACGGTAAATTAAAAATATTTGTAAATAAAAGACAGACTAGAAAAAAAATATTCATTTAAGCACGACAAATCAGAGCGTTTAAACGTGAATATTTTATATGTTAATAAAGTGAATTATATTGCTAGGGACGCAATTGAGTCGTAGGAATGTACTACGACCGTATTTGTATTGTATTTGCGTTTGAATTTACTTTTCAAATAATAAAAAAATAATATAATATAAAAAAATCTTAATTGTTTTTCCTCATTTTTGTTTTTTAATTAACAAACGCGGTCATACTTTTTGTAAAAAATATAATAAAATATATTTGAACGTACGACATACATATGGTTCAATGTATACACCGGTTGTTATGAGCTTTTCGATAAAAGTATATAACTTCTAATTTTACTATGTAGGTAGGTAGTATGCTTCTACGTTCAATTGTGTTCCTAGCATATATTTTTTAATATTAAAATAATAAAATTTGGTCAGTATAAATAGTAAAAAGGAACTACTGTGATATTAACTTTTGTAAATATTAAAACAATTTTATTTTACATATATTTTTTTACATTATGTACATATTTTCAGATAAAATCAATACTCGTATAAGCGGAAATTAAAAAAATGTAAACAATTTTAAAGAAGTCTTCAACATTTTATATAATTCCTTTTTAACAAAATTGTAATTTAACTTTTTAATATTTTAATTTTGAAAATATTTCTTTAAATTATTTTTTTTTTTTTTTTTTTTTTGCCACTGATGTAATCGTAGACGACTAAGTGAATGACATTGTCATTCAAGTGATCGTTAGCGACAAAGATAAAGACGTTGTCATCTATATAACCGTTGACAACAAACTAAACGATATTGTCATCCATATGATCATTGACGACAAATCTAAAGACAGATAAATTATTCACGTTTAAACGTTCTGATTTGACGTGCTCAAATGAATATTTTGTTTTCTAGTCTGTGTGTTTGTCTTTTATTTACAAAAATTTTTAATTTATCGTTATTCCTGCGTGTATATCGGAATTATATAGAAGACAATATTTAAAACATTGTCCCTTATCTTGTTGTAAACATAGTTTGTTAGAAGACAACATTCAAAACTTTATCGTCCAAACTGTCGTCAAAAAAAGTTCGGCAAAAGGAAACATTTAAGACATTGTTCCTTATGTTCTCATAATAATTAAGATATCGCTTAATTTGTCATCAAGCACAGTCTAGAAAGGGAACATTTAATACATGTTAATATAAGTAAGTGAAAACATTACACACATTGTTGCTCATCTTATGCTCGAAGGTGATCGATGACTGCATTAAAGACATTGTCCTTCTTATTGTCTTTAACATATTATAAACATCATCATTTAGTTTATCTTTAACAAAGTTGACTAAAAATAATATTTAAGAATTCATCTCTCTGTTTGTCGTCAACAAACAGAAAGAGTAAGGAAACAATAAAGACATTGCCGATCTTCTTGTCGTGAAAAGAATTTTAATAGAAGAAGCCAATAAAGACATTACTTTTCTTTTGTCTTCAACATAGTTTACGGATGACAAAATTCAAGACATGGTCTTTCATATTGTCAATAAAAGCTGTTAAACGACGACGATATGTAATTCTGAGTCGCTTACATCCTCATTTAAAGAGTTTGACAAAAGACAGTATTCATTCCTATGTCCTTCATCTTGTCACTACTAAGTTTTGATAGAAGGCAAAATGATGTCGTTCTTCTTCTCTTTAACATTGTATATTGTCACCAATATTCAAGACAAAATCCTAGACTCTGACGCTTATCGTTAATGATAATTTCCTTTGAGCTGTCCTTAAGAAAACTTAGGAAATAGGGGACATGTCTTGAATAAATTGTCAAAGACATTGTCATTTAAGACCATTGGGTCAACTAAACGACACTGTCTTCAATTTATCATATTTTACATTATATGTATGTAAAATTACAATAAGTACATCTATTCTGTTTTTGTTAAGCGAAAAAATAGGTTTCAACAAAAAATTGCATAAAAAGTATTCAGGACTTGAAATCGCGGTGCCTTTAAAATTTCATAAATCATCGAGGCACTGCAGCTGTATTATATTGGAATCAAGTGGCACTGAGAAATAATTATACGTTTGAATTTAATGAAACTTTTATAAATTTTGGGTGCGTATTTTTGTCATTGAAAGTTACAATACGAAGAAAATGTTAATTTTCTCGTACATATTTTTATTTATTTTTTTTTTTTTTATTTTTTTATTTTTTATTTTTTTTTTTTTTTTTTTTTTTGCAAAAAATGCTACAGGTAAATGTTTGCCATTATTGCACTACATTTCTAAATTATATTTCATCCATAAAATCTCTGATATATTAAATTGAAAAAGTTTTTTATGTGCTGAAGCTTCTGAGGGAGATATCGAAATCAATCGCATTTTTAAATCGGTGAATATAAAATAAAATACTTTATTTTACACATATTTCAATTGCAAATTGGTTTTCTCTCAAAAACATAACGCTTTTTTAAATCTCTAGTTAACATAAAATCATAGAATTATAATGTGCTAAAAATATATTTGGGTAAAGTGGGATATATAATTTTACAAATTTTACATTCATTTTTTTTTTTTTAAGTTTGCTGAAAATATAATAAATAAATGTGTGATACCTTAGTAAAAGCAATAGAACATATGAAAATTAAAAATAACTCAGAAAACTCCATAGCGATAAGGCTAAAAGTGCCTGGAATCAACATGTACCATCCATGGCAAGGTTCAAAAGATTATTGGTTGGAATTTTGTTGAGGTTAGATTAAAGTATGCTCCACTTTACCCTAATTTTCCACATATATTTAATGTTTCATTTAAATATCTACACATTTTCAATACTGCTGAATATTATATTCAAAATACTTTACATTAACTTCAAACAGTTACTTTTTTGTAATTCGTTTAGAACTTACTAGAAAATAACTGATTTCGAATCGGTAATGCCAGAGAAAATTTGGGAAACTCCCTCTGTTTTATCAAAAATTCCCTCTTTTCCCTACTTTCAAAAAAAAATTCCCTCCTCCTTAAAATCGCTATTTTTAGTGAAAAATAAACATTTTTACTAAAAATGCATTGAAAATTTACACAAATTTATTTTTTGTTTGTAATTCAAAAAATGTATCAAAAATATTTTAAACGAGAATACTGAAAATATCCATATGACAAATTGGAATTTCTATTCTTAAATAAATAAGTGTATGTTAAAGCCTTTTATCTTGCTTTTTAGGTGTGTTGTTCATAGCCAACATGTAAAATAACAACAATAAATACTTTTCGTACTGTTCGTTGACCTAAAGCAAATGCATAGTATGTATGAGCGATTGTAAATACAGACGTTCAAGGCATTTGTCGCAAACAAGTGGTGCAAGTGGTGTGACAAAAAAATCGAATCATACAAGACATTGAGAAAGTATTTAAGATGCGCTAGTATTTTTAATGCTTTGTGTGTCAAAAAGCCTTTACAATGTGTGTAAAGGAGTTGTTTATAAATATGTTGTCTATATTTTATTGTTGGTTTTCCTTTTTTGAATAAATGTTAACCCTTTTAACTCATATAGTAATTAAAAAAGTTACTCTCAATTAAGAATAAAAAAAGTAGTTGAAACCTAGAAATTAAAGTTATTTAAAGTTTGAAATTCTCAGTTACATAATTAATATGTATATGAATAGTATATATTTCTTTATATTTTAATCATTAGTGAATGGTATGAAAAGTTAATAATCGATATTCGATTTTTCGATCAACCATTTTAATTTCAATTTTTAAGGTCGATTAATCGAACACCATAATCGATTTTTTAAATCGATTATTATTTGTAAAATTAATAAAAAAAAATTACTTAAAATTAAAGGACCATTAGACGTTTAAACATGTATATATACCGATATATATAGCCCAAGACTGTTCGAAGAAGATCGTTTACCCAAAAAATTTTTACTGTTCAGTAAAAACTTTTGCTGGAATTGAGTTTGCGTACCCAAAATCCAGTAAAGTGAGAAAAAATTGAGAGAGAAAAATCACAATTAATAAACTGAGTATTTAAAAATTTTACTGGTTTTATTTTGGCTTGAAAATCCAGTAATTCATATGGTTGCAAAAAGTAAACAAAACAAAAATTAAACAAATGTAAACGATAAAAGGAAAATGTTCGAAAAATTAAAGGATATATTTTTGCATTCAAATTTTACTAAAAGTACATTAAGAACAATGAATATATTTATAACAAAATGAAAAATTAAGTTTTGTCCACTAAAGTGCATATATTTCGATAAAAACTCCGCTGTTTTTTGTTTTATGTTTATTTGTTTGTAGTGGTTATTTAACTGGATTTTACAAAATTTCCGTTGGCGTACTTTTTTTTACAAGTTTTTTGAGAGTAAAATTTTTAGAACGGACCTATAATAAAAAGAATTTATACCAATTGAAGTCAATAAATATCTTAAATTTAGCACCATAGAATTCAAATACATGTATTCTGTAAAAACATAGGAAGTTAATTAATCATATTCAATTATATAAAATATTATATATAAAACTGTTCTAATGTCAAGAATATTTTCTGCTAGACGGGCATTTCTTTCTGAATGGTCATGCCACAATGTAGTGGTCAATTCGTAATATCTACTAAATAGTTCTTAGACTTGTCTGGGTAACAGGATGTTCGTGGGATCGAAATGGAGAATAAGTGCACAAGAAATTTGTGGCCCACGGATATAACGGAAACACGGACGGATGATCATATTGCTCTGGTCGAACTATCAAATAGAGGCATCATAAATTACTGTCAAAGTTGTTTTATTTTGCAATATTTTTTATGTGACCGTCCTGCACTGCGAGAACGCATGCTGAAGTACCGTTCTCTTACGAATGTACATTTTATATAACTCATACTCAAACTTTTTAAAAATAATTTCTTGAATTCTATTTTTACTGATTTTTTATCAAAATCTTTTAAAAACTTGTCCCAATATTTATTTTATGGAAAGTTTAAAAATAAAACCTGTGGTTTTATAAAAAATAAATTTACATTTTTTACAGTGCATAACATATATGTCTGTTTCTTAAAGATCTATTTAGCTGAACCACACGTCCTTCGCCAGATTTTATTACCAAATTCTTGCTTTTTGAAAAATGGTACCTGATTTTTATTGGACCAAAGTTGTTTTTAAGGATTTGTTTATAAATAAAATTCTAATATTATTACCTAACGTATTTTATATATACTATAAATGAAATTGTAAATGAAAATCTTTCAACAATTATTTTAAAAGTGTCTTTATGTTCAGAATTGAGTTTTTTGTATACCAATAAATTATTTGTTTTCATAAAATTCATCTACATATCTTCATATACTTTAAATTTTTAAGAGTTACTTTATTATACAAAATATATCATATTTATGTATTTCAAATTCAACTCCCACCATTTCAAACGAATCAAAAAGAAGCAACGCGATTGTTTTCCGAAAGATATATAAAAAATTGTCGGCCTTTTCATTTTGTACAAGATACAGGTCTCATACAGATTTCGGAGTTCTTAATTTAAATTGAAGCGAATTATGGACTAAATGTTGATATAGAAAAATTACTGCTATATCCTACCACAATAACTCGGAATATTGAAAAAATTTATGAAGCCACATTTTAAATGTTAAACATGAAATCAATGCAGACTACAAATATGGTTTTGGATCAACTTCAGTTATATGGACTATTTACGGAAAAGTTATATTTCGTTAATAATTCATTATAAAAAAAATGGTCAATTAATTTCAAAATATCAAAATACAAATATATCCCTAATTATTTTTTTATTTTAGATAATACCATTAGATTAAAAACTCAAACGTTACAGGGAAAATATGATCTCAAACTGGAAGATAGAGATATGGTAACAGAGAAAGGTTCCAACATAATAGCTGCATTCAATTGTTTTCCACATATTTATTTCATTAACCTTTTAGTTAATAATGTCAAAAAGGCTATTAAAAAAGTGGAGGAGGTAACTGAACTAACTGTGTTATTTATACTCAAAATTGTTGAAATATTTGAAAAAATCTGCCTATAATTGCAAACATTAAAAAGTCATTGTGTTAAAAATTCACTGACAAAATGAAGGTGAAGAAATCATGGAGTCACCAACATCATCTAAAACGTCACTCATCATATATTTTAGAATTTTTAACGCCTACATCAAATTTAACATCCGAAGATAAAATAACTGGAGAATTACAAACATACCAAAACATGAATATTCCTTTCGAAGAAAACTTTTAATCTCGAATAATTATTTGCCGAATTAACTGATTAATATTAAACCCGAATAATTTTATATTCTAGTAATTACATTAAAGTCCTGTTTCGGATTTTTATATACATATTTTTCAATACTTTGATTTGAAATTTTCTCAACAATTCAACCTTTTGGAATCCGGAAAAAGATTATAAGTTTAAATGTTAGACATCCATATATAGCGAAACAACACTTTTATTCAGATTTTGCATACTTAATATAATCTATAATAATAGGTCATTAGTTCCTACAACGATTACAAAATTTAGTGATTTAAAAATCGGTAATAAGATTTGTTAGTCAAAAAATCTGTTAGGTCGTTAGTAAGAGTTATTTTAATTCATTTTTGACACGATTCTCAAAAAAAAACTAAAGATATAAGCAGGGACAGGAAGTTCATGCATTTAAAAAGTGTGTTTTAGATGCTTAAAAATGCATATTTTTTTCTATGATGAAAATAATTTTGATTTCCTGTGTGAAATGAAAACTGAAAAATATTGATAAATTTAAATTTTATTATCAAAAAGAAATGTGCGAATATTCAATATAAAGAACGTTATGGTTTGAAATGTTAAAATATTTTAAAATTTATGTTGTTTTTCCAAATATTTTTCTCAATTTAAATTTTTCTATATATTTTAAAACTTAAAAAATTTACATTCATTTGTCAAGATTTTTACTAGCCTAGAGCTAGTAATATTTTATTCACCTCATAACTATCAAAAAGTTACCAACAAGTACACTTTTCTACTATTTCACACAGGACGTAAATTAAAAATAAATGTACAGTAGACCTTAGACAGCTTTAAATCTAAAATTGTAACAATAATTTTAGATTTAACTTCTTTCGATGGCTATGGTCTTAATGATAGATTGATTTTGCTAAAATGATATTAAGGGTAGCTCTATACAGCTTATTGTGCTCTTAGACAGAATAATGTCATTGGTAGCTTCTTTAAAAAGAATTAATCAATTCTCGATGTTTTACAGAAACGTATGACAACCAAAACAAGTATTTCATATAAATCGATATTAAACAAACTTATTCTGCCTTCAGATAAATGACTGGAAATTTGATCATGAAAGTCTGTATTTATATTTATGATTTAGACTATCCAAGGGCTGATAAACATAAACTTTTTCATTGATATTGTTTTGTCGAATATTTTAGGACAATACTTCTCCGAGACGAACTTATTTATTTTGTGTAATTTCGCATCTTAATACGAGATAAATAAGGAACCCTCCGGTGACGCACCTTTTACAATAATCAATGTCCTTCTGTTATTGCTAGTTTTAGAGAAATAGGTTATCATTATCATATTAATTTGCCCATGATATTTTTAATATTTTAAAACATTTTTTAATGTTTTGAAATGTTTTGAACGTTTTAACAAAAGTCCACAGTATTATTTTTTTCTATACAAAAAATAATTTTATATTGGAATATTGCACTAAATATGATACAAAAATATGTATTTATGGCAAAATATGCAAAAAACATGCAATTTCAACAAAATATGCATAAATATGCACTAACAAATCGATGCCATTTTAAAGCAAATTCTGTAATTCGCAAAGATATATAGTTTACTCTGTTCTAGGAGTAAAAGCAAAAAATATGCATTTGCATGAACTTCCGGTCCTCGATTATAAAAAATATTTATTGCCATAATTATTATAAATAACATTAATTTGCTATATATTCAAAGGTTACTTAACTGATTTAAAAATTTGGCGCATTAAGGCCCAAACACATACAATATTTTCGCTTCAACTGCAACTTACAGCTGAAGTGAAATACACGTATTTTTGTGGAACAGAACCGAACCAATACGTCAAACTTTTGCGTAAAGTCTTCAAAGTTGAGAAATTTTAAACTTTGAAGTACCGTAGTACGTAAATATATTTTGACAGTTATTTTTCTTTGTTTTTTTTATTATTTTTTCGTTGTCAGAAAATTAAATTTGTTCCTATTGAAAAAATAATTTACTCTTTATATTTTATCAATATAAAAATAAAAAGTTTTATAATAAAATAATAACGATTGTGGTCATATGTTTTTAACGTTGCGTTGCTGTCCTTTGCAGTTGAAGCGAAAGTATTCTTTCTTTATTTCCCAGCAGTTTTAGGTAGCTGTCTCGAACTAGTTACTTGACTGACTTCTAGGAAGGTCTACTGCCACCTCCACGGCTACGAAATGACATTTTTGTGCACAATCATTTTATTGGTTGTAATGATTTAGTAAAAATTCGACTTTCCAACTTCTTCCCGCTTACCATAGTGTCAGTAAAATGTCAATCGCCACCTTCACGGTTACAAAGGGTCGGTAAAGTTTTAGTTTGCTTAACAATCGTTCACAAAATTTAGGTGAGTATATACTAATGAATTTTACTGCCCAAAAGGAGGTCAATTGACACCGAAGAAACTTCTGGATTGTGCATATATGAAAACTCACACACATTTTTATACATTGTTATTATACACAAAAAGATAACACTGGTCGGTAAGAAATATATATTTCGTTTTACTTTAAAAAAGAAAAATATACAGAATATGTGGAATTTGACCTGCTAAACACGAATCTGCTCTCAGTTTTTTTTTTCATCACATCGTGATTTTTTTATTGGCATGTCTAATATCTCCCCTTTAATAAGGCGTATACATGAGTATATTTTACCATAACTCAAGAACGGGTTGTCCGATTTAGACATGTGAAACACCAAAAGATTCAGACGAAAATTATCCTCACTTACTACAAATAAAATGCACCATATATCATTAAAATCAATGAACAAATCTTGATTTTATTCATAATTGAGTGAAAAAACTCTTGTATACCTAGAATTAAGGTGAGATACACTGACAATATATATATATATATATATATATATATATATATATATAAATATATCAGAACTGATAGAAAAAAAACTGAAAGCAAATTCGTGTTGAGAATACCTAAGGGAGGATTTTTTGCCGACCAATGTAAGTAATAAACAATGTCATACCGATTATATCCTGTTTAAGTTCAGAAATTTTACGTTGTTGTCTTTTCACTTGGTTAGATTTTTGTTCGAACTCCTTAAATTTGAAGTTGATTTCCTTTAGTACTTGATTATGTTCCATAGCAGAGACTTCTATTTTACGTAATTCCGCTTCAATCGAAGTACGTTGGTTTTTTAATTTATCATTTATAGGATTAAGTTCAGCCAGTCTTTAAGAATGGAAATACATTTAGGTTAAATCCATATTAGGTAAAATAATTACAAACCTGCTTTTAATTTTGTTTATTTCTTGGTCATCCTTACTTGAAAGCAATCCTTTTCCCGTGATATGAGATTGTGTGAGGCATCTTTCCCTATTTCCATATTTAGAAACTGTGCATCTATAACGCATATTGCCTATATAATTAGAAATGAAACTGATTTTAAATAAATGCAATACATGTAATTGGTTGACTCTTATTCAATACTTTAATAAGATTTAAAATATGCAAAATAGTATGACATATGAAAAATATTATAGGACCAACAACATAAATCTTATACACTGCCTGCCATTTGAATGAGGAATCACATTTTTTTAACTTTAATTAAGTATATCTCCTAAACTAAAGTTCAGAAAAAAATAATTTTTTTGCGCAACCAAATTTCAAAGTGTTGGCTTTAGTTTCCTGAAGAAATAAAAAATATACATATTTTGTTATACTAAAATTATGCATTTATTTAAAGACATGTATTTCTGTGGTAATTTTTCGTGTGTCACTTGAATAAGGAATATTTTAAATCTAAGCAAACTGTAATTTATTTTTAAATTTTAGGTTATAAAAATGAAAGTTATTATCTTCTAGCATTCAATTAGTAATGAGTACTGCCACCATTTTTAGAAATAACCTCAAAAATGCGATTCGGCATCGACTTGTATAATGACTCTTAAGTAATTTATCGAAATTGAACTCCATGCTTCCGTTGTTGCATCCTTTAAGGATTCTATCGTCTCAAATTGTTTTCCTCCTTCATAAACTTTTCTTGCAAGCCAACCCCAGACATTTTCCATTGGATTCAGGTCTGGTAAATATGGGGGCCAATCCAAAAGTTGTACACCTTGTTGATTAATCCATTGTTCTACTGCTCTGGCGGTATGAATGAATATGAATAGCGTTGTCGTGTTGGTACGTCCAAGGTATGGGTTCAAAGAAATCATTAAATTTTGGAAATGCTTCCTCCAGAATGTTTTTGTAAGTCGTTGCAGTCATTTTGTTAGATACAAAAACCAATTCTACGGTACCATAATACGAAATAGTACCATAGAAATACATGTCTTTAAATAAATGCATAATTTTAGTATAATAAAAATATGTATATTTTTTATTTCTTCAGGAAACTAAAGCCAACACCTTCAAATTTGGTTGTGCAAAAAATTATTTTTCTTTCTGAACTTTAGTTTAGAAGATATACTTAATTAAAGTTAAAAAAATGTGATTCCTTATTCAAGTGGCAGGCAGTGTATTTCAAAAATGTAAAAAGCAACAGAAATAATTTTCATTGTCTACAAATTTAAATTATTTGATAAATAACAGATTAAGTTTATTTATATTGTTACGTTTTTGTCGTTTTCAAAAACGTTGATTTATTTCCTTTAAATAAGCCTCAGTTCATATACTTATACTTCATAATTATAATTATAATTATAAGCATTCAGACCGGCGCGAAATTATGTATTTACGTGATTTAGTTCGAAATCAATTTAAAATTACGTAAATTCCCATACATATTGACAGTTGCGAAATTACATTGATTACGATGCCCTTCTCTGTGCAACTCTGAACATGGATGACAAAATACATTTTTCAACTCTGTACAACATATTTCAGCAGTTAATCTGGGAGAAACATCTTGCAAAAGTTGACTTATTTCATTAAAGTAACGTCAGAGAGACTGTCGTTATAACAGACATCCGTCAGAAAACACTTTTTGGGTGTTTACCTTACATATGGTGGTATTTAATTTAAATAATTTTATGTTAAACATTAAAAAAATCAAAATTTACAAAGTTTGGATACAGCTTTTTTCAGAGATTTACAAGAACTATCCATATATGAAATTTCTGTCATCATAATGAATTTTTGGCGATGTTTTAAAAAAACTACATGACATGACGAGATGGCCAACTTTGGAGGACCACACTCTACCTCTCTGACCTGATAGGAATCTGTACTCCTCCAAATCAACTCAAAAACACCTCACCTCTGGCCATATCAAATTTTATTGAAATATCTCCAACGATTCGCATGTTACAGAATTATTATTAAAAAAAGCGTTTTGGAACCACTGTGTAATGTAAACAAGAAGTATCAGCTGTTCACGATATTACATCAAATGTAATTTAGCCAGTATGAACACAGTCTGGATTTCGTTTGCAATTTCCGCATGAAATTACTTAATTTCGCGCGCGCCAGTCTAAATGTGGTATTAGATAATTAAGATGAATCACAATTAAGAGATTTCGTTTAAATTGAAATAAATAGACGTTATACATTAGAAACTTCTAACACGTTACAAACTAGAAAATTCTAAAATTGTTATTCTTAACTTAATACTAATACCTGTTGAACTTTTTAACATAACACATACACTTTATCGAAAAATTATAACAGGATTAAAAATTAAATTGAATATTAGAAAATTACTATTCCTCGAAGAGGAAAGATCTCAAAACATTCTAATTTATGTAAGAACCTGGATAATAAAAGAAAACAGGGTATTAGTATAAGAATAATAATTAATCACAATTTGCCGCTTGTGAAATTACTGATGAATTATATATTTATTATTTTTGATATATTAAAATCATAAATACAGCTCAATTTTAAAAGAAAGAAGTGGAAAAGGTATATTTTGTTAACAAATATTATTTTTTGCATTTTGCGTATACAACGAACTAAAATTGTCAGCCTCTTCGGGTTCATTATAACCATGTTCGACTGTATAAGTAAAAAAAAATAAAACTAGTAAAAATCAGTTCTTTCAAATAAACAAACCAAACTTAACAGTAAAATTAAAGTAATATTACTTATTGTGTAAAAAATGTGTCTTTAATACAGTTAAGGCATTAAGTATTTCATCGGATAACCGATTTTTTATTTTATTTATAAAATTTGCTGTTGTGGAAAAAACCCTTTCGTCTTCCACAGATATTTTGTCTAACAGTAATTTATATAAAAAATATAAAAAATATTGTATATTCATATTTAGCATTGAAATTTAATTTAGAAAATTTCCAGGGAATTTACTTTATAGAAAATTTTTCAAACATAAAAGCATAGACTAAACCAATAAAGTTTAAAAGAAAACGGAAAATTTTAAATTTTTAAAGGAATCATCTTAAGAAAGAAAAGGCTTTTAAGTTTCTATTTTATTTTATATAAAAATAATAAATATTATACATTTTGATAGAATTTGGAAGAAAATGTATCTTTCAAAGATAAATTCAAAACTGCAAAATATCTGGCAAAACAATGAATGCATCGTGACCTAATCTAACGTATCGTAAATTTAACATGTCACTACTTAATGTAAGCAAACATATCTTAATTTAACCATTTGAATACTAAATTTGTCAATTTATACTTACCCACATATACATACCCACATACCCTACAAACATTTTCTATTGCGGAAGTCACTAAGAAGAGTCTTCCAGAAGTTACAAGTTCATCGTCAAAACTATTGCCAAAATATCATTAAAATCATCTCCCGTCGGGAATCTTCTAGAAGTCTCGAGAATACTTCTAGAAGATAAACAATCCGGGATGATACTCACAGAAGTGCCGTTTTAGTCTCTTCTAAAAGATGATTTTGCACTTCTTCCATTTCTGCATTTGCAATTAAAATTAACGTTTTTAATATTTTATAATTACGTATTTTTATTTTCCACACATTTATCAATGTACATTATGAAATAAGAAATTTACATAAAAATTAATTTTATATTCAGAGAACTCCAAATAAAATCCTCATGAGAAACTTGTTATAGTGAATTCCGATACCCTTAAAAGAAAAAAAGAAGATTAATAATACATTTTATAATTAAATTATATTTAGAATACCTTTTATGCAAAAATGTGAGACAACACATTTTTACAAGCTTTTGTGTTTTTTTATATGCAATTATTTGTCTGTTTGCTGGAGTTTTTTCTAAAATAAATTTAAATTATGAGAAAAGGTTTTACGAAATAAAATGTTAATAAGATTTGCTTACTTTTCTAAAATATCCTTTGTTGATTATAAAACACTTAATTATCAGGGAAATTGTTATTCTTATATTTAATATTACAGGCAAACTGTATCTAAGTTAAATTATTACTGTTTTCTTTTTATAAAAAACTGACAATCGTCCTAACACACACCAAGAAGATTAATGTACAATTGTAATGTATTTTTTTTTTTTGCTAAATTCGAATTTTCGTCATATTATCTTCCATTAGTAACTACAAAGTATACTCTTGAAAGATGAAAGTACGATATTAATGTATTTTTTCTTTTGTAAATTTCGTAAACATCTAGAAATCTAGAAATTATTAAGAAGTGACAGTGGGCAAAAAACAACTTGTACACCAAGCACTTCCATTTTGCAATCAGTATATCTCTGTAGCACTTTAAGCTTTTGTGTTCAAAATTTGAATATAAAATATATATTATAAAATATAAACAAATTTTGTTTGTTTTTTCTAAGAGAACCACATCTTCTCTAGCTATTGCTAAACAGTATAAAAAAGCTAATTTCCTTCCTTAAAATGTTCGGAACTTCTAATATTCACTCAGCTTTAGAGCATACAAGCCTAGAAGTAAGCCACAGTTACCAAACAAAAATGTTGTCAATCGATTGATATGTGTGAAGGAATATGTTAATTAACTGTTGAGGTTTGAAACACAATATTTTTTCATAGATGAATTCAAAATTTATTTATTTTGACTCGTATGTAAAAATTATAATGTTCCAGACCTCAACACTTAATTAATGTATTGCTTCGCGTATGGGTAATTCTATTTTTTCGTTTACCTCATATATATGTTTTATAATATACATAGATTTCAACACACACTTAAATTTTCAATTGGTTGCTATGCATTCGCAACTTTTTATTTAATAAATAACATCATTTAAAGATTTTTTGTGATTAGATGTGAAAAATACATCAATAAATTAAATGCAATTAAAAACGAGAAAGAAAGATATAGTCGATAAAGCCCGACTATATGATGCCCCACACCATTGTGCATGCCCATCATAATTCGTGGATGGGTCTTATATTAGGCATGCGGTCAATTGTGGACCGATACTTTAACTAAGTGTAAAATAAAATATACGAATACGGAATATTACGTTAATACTATCATTTGGATGAATTTATGCACTTTAGGATGATTCCCGAAAGTGGGCTTATGTGGGAGCTATGGTAAATTATGGAGCGATCCTCATAAAATTAGTCACTATAATCTCTACTTATATAAAACTTATTTGTGGCGAATATAAACCTGATACTAACATGTGTATGAAATTTATGCACGTTAAAGTGATTTCATTACAATATTGATATATTTAAATCATTTATGATCATTAAACCCCTATTATGAACAAACGCATAATACCCCAACTACCTATGGTGGTATGGGGTATAAAGATATCAAAATTCTATGCACAGTTTGTTTTTAACTCGATATTCTAAAGGTATGTTAAATCAGAATTATGGTCCCGATTATTTTTAATATTATAAAAAGCATCGATTTGTGTAGATTACATATGTGCATTAATTTTTGATATCGGACTTAAAAGCAATTTTTTTTCAATTTTTTTCCTTTTTTTAATTTTTGATTTTAAATTCCATAACATAAACAGTCAATTTTTGTCCATTAACATAATTAAAAAAATGTTTTTTTGGTAATCAGATATTAATAATATATCAACAAATATTATAAAATTGAAAACATTATTTAATAAAAACTTAAAAAATCACTATGATCGCTATTATCTTCGGTGACATCAACCATGTCGTATCACTTTTAATTTGTATTTTAGACATGTTGACGTAGGAAATACACATGTAGTAATATATTGTTGAAAATAGAATTTTGCATTTTTTTTTTTTTACTTTTAGTCTTAAACCTCCATACCACTGACGCAATTCGCGAAAAGTCCTTCACGCGAACAGATTTGTGTTTCATTAAAGCTAGTTAATATTTGTACGAAATAGCGATGATGTGCCAATCAAAAATGTCAATTTTTTTTAAACCCAAAACTAAACGAATTTGAAGAAATCCCCATATATCTATCGCTTGGCAAAATTTTTTATTTAGTAAGTATAGCTTGTTCTAGGCTTGTATTTTATAAAAATTTCGATCCAGATTCAGAAATTTTGAAAGTAGAAACCACAAAAATTCCAAAACATACTAGAAAGTTCATACATTTTACTTGGGTGCCTGAATTAGTATATAATATTAAAACAAAATAGTTAAACAAATTAAACATAATTCGTAGAAAACTAATTAATTTGTGCTTTAATAACATTTTGTTTAAATTTAAAAACTTAAAGTGTTACAGAGATATAATGAATTAAAGATGGAAGCGCTTGATATACAAGCTCTTTCTTTACTCGCTGAATGGACGATTAATGCGCAATAGCAATGTATTTTGTTTTTGTAATTTTCGAACAATCTTCTGACGATCATATAGAAATCACTAATAAGTGACGTCTGGAAGATTGGCAACAAGTTTATCTTCCAAATATTTGAAGGGTATATAATTCACACATACATATAGAATTTCATAGCGTGATTGTGCTGGCTGACTTCACACCAGTGTTGCCATTTGGTTACATTTGTTACAATTTTTGGTAATTTTCCAACGTATATCATGCAAATATTTACCAACATTTGGAAGTTTTTTGCGACTTTCTCAAAAATTTTCTTTGCTTCTGTTGCAAAGAACAAATTTTTAAATTGTACATAGCAATCTTGTTATTTTAGTTTCTTCTTAATATATTTTCGGTCTAAAAAAATTTTTTTTTGAGAAAGACTCAGTGTAGTAGCTTTTCAAGTAATGTGCTCTTAAATTGGTTAAAAACTAAATTTATGCAAATGAAAAATTTTGTGAAGTTTTCGTCGTATAAAAAAACAACTAGATGAATTATCACACTTGAGAAAATACTGTTTTGATTTTAACAATAATGTTTTTATTTTAAACCTTATTTAATCTTTACAGGCGCCACATTTTGGTCTTAAATGAATTTAAAATTTTTATCTTCTCGATAACAAGACATTAAGACTATATCCTTATTTAAGTGCCGACGACTATTATCATACCAACATATAAAAAAACAATATGTATGTATTTTAAAATGCTTATGGAATATTTATTCAACAAAACTTAAAAAATCTGTTGAATACCAAAAAATATGAACCTTCTAAATTTAGCAGGCAAATTTTATAACAAATAAAAATTCCAGCACTGCTAAAATTAAATTTTTCAAGAGTTCCTCTGAAGGAACTTTTTTGAAAACCAAAAATTTTGTAAGTGCCGTTGTGAAACCCTGAGGGATCATGTGTTGCTAATTCACATGTCCATAACAGCGCTAGAATCGAACCCAACGCATGTATGAAAGAAAAAATCCACCTGATGTCAATATCAGAGAGAACTGTAATACATGCACAAACGGACTGCAAAATTTTCAGTCCTAATCTCAGTGATGTAAATCATACTCTGTATGGCAATATTAATAAATTTAAGTGTAAAGAAAGCATCGAGGGAATAAAAATGTGGTGTTTTTACCTTAAATATTAATTTTTTTATAATTTTTAATTAAATCATGTACCATCTATATAATGAGTTCTATAACTCAAACGTTTGTTCCGTTACCGTTCGTATTCCTTAATTTTAAAGATAATTCAATGAAATTAGACACGTGGGACTTTTATGATACAAGGATAAAGCCTATTGAAATTGGTTGTGATCGATCCATTATTTCACCTAGCCCCCATACAAATGTCTCCCCGGAACAGGGTTTAAACACTCAAAAATGCCTTAAAAATAAGAATATTTTAATGAAATTCGGTGCAAAGAAGTTCTGTACAAGTGGCAATCTTTGTACCAAATTTTGTGATCGGCCCACAATTGACCATAGCTCCCATAAATCCCATACGAATGTTAGCAGTATTCAACCCAAGTTTTATGTAAGAAGAAACAAAATTGTCAAACTTTATGAGAATCGGTCCATAATTTATCATAGCTCCCATATAAACCCACTTCCAGGAATCGCCCTAAAGTGCATAAGATCATCTAGATGTTTGTATCAACTCATTACTCTGTATATTTTATTTTACATTTAGTAAAATTGGCCACAGGTATAATGTAAGTCAAGGGACGAATTTTTATGCTCGTACACAATGGTGTAGGGTATCACATTTTAATTCCTTCCTTTCATTAATTGCATCTGAAAATAGAAATTTACAATAAAAATTAATTTTTTAACGTAAGAGAAATTTTATAAAATATTTAAATACTTACGTCTTTATCTTTCAGCTTTCAATGAAGTTGATGGATACCATTTGTATTGAATTCAAAATTATATTGATATAGCTATCATCAATTACGGCAAAACGCCTTAGAGGTCTCCTCCGAAAACTGCCCTCGACTTTTACTGTCGTATAGGAAGCTGGAATCTCCTTGTATAATTAAATTGCGATTTGTACTCCTCCAAGTATCTACATAGAATTCTCAGTTATCAAATATAACCTCAATTGAGGTAAAACGAATGCATGTGGATAACGTCAGCTTAACAAACTGTAACTCGGTACAGTTTTGTGACACGCAACCTTAACCAATACAAGTTTGAAACGCAAAACACTCGGAAGGCCAACAAAAACGAACGGCCTGATTGCCCTTAAACGGTAATGTCAATGACGCGCGAGATGCTTCCCGACCGAAAGCATTTTATGAATGCGTTGATACTTATAATATCAAAATAAATTTTATTTAAAATAATTCCATTTATACTCACCAAATTCAATAATGAATTAATTGCAATAGCAATAGCAATTGTAATAAAATATATGAAATAAATATACACATAAATAAATTTAAAAAAATAAAAAAGTAATAAAATTTATAAATTTGTTATAATTTCTGTACAATACGCAGTTAAGAGTTAAGAGTCTTTGATATTAATTTTAAATTAAATAAATTAATAATATGCAATTCTTTTGCAATTTATAATAATAAAAATATAATAAAATATAAAAAATAATTATATTTTACATCAACATCATTTTTTGTTTGTATAGACTCTGATAGCACTGTAAAAGCGTTTCTAGCAAACCAAGCGCTGTAACAGCGCTATATTTTTTTAACGAACAAAAATTTCTACCTGGGAGGTTATGGGAGGGTAAAGAATAGGAGAGGTGGAAAACAACTTGAACCTTTTTGAAAATCAAAATATAATTGCATCCTATTATTATTATTATTAATATTTTTTAAATTTTCATTTGGATTAATAATTGAGACAAGAATTTTAAAATATTCTACCTAATTTTATTGTAATGAGCCTACTCTATTTAGATAAATAAAACGAATCTCCCCAATTTACGTTGAGCAAGGCTGGTCTTATAGGTAGTACCCTCTTTTGACAAATAGAGTTCCAGTTTAACATTCGTTACAAATTTGGGCTGAACTGTTAATAGGGCTCTGTATAAAATGTCAATATTTGGGTTTGTTTTCTACTTGCATCAAAAAATGCTTCTGTCTTCTTTTAATGAGTTTCTCATTTTACTTTTGGGAATATGTTTGGAAGCTATAATTGCTTTTTCAATTGACACTTTTAAAGTTTGTTCAAAGGTTTTTTTTGTGTAGAGCATCACATACTTTGCTCAAACAGATTTTCTGCATATTGGAATATGTGTTGTTATAGGATTTGTTAAAAAAAATCGGGATCTTTCAGGTAATTAACTAATTTATACAATTCTTTCCCTTCCTTTCATCAATTATTTCGTAAAAAGCCGGAAATATTTCCCATCCAAGCAATGAGGAAGTGACATTCATTTCGTTGTACAATATAAACGCAATGGCACCCGCAGCTTAATAAAAAATATAAATTCTATGAAATTCCCGCATTAAATTCCCGGGACTGGAATTCCAGGATAAACTCTAGTATGAACGATGAGTGTTTAAATGTAAAGACAACAGCTGTTTCATTTATATCTTATAACAATTAGACAGCAAAAATTAAGGGATAAGAAATAAAATTAAATCAATTGTTTTTAAATATTTAAAAAAGTATAATACAAAAACTTATTAAAATTGCAACATTTTGTCAAGTACCAAAATAATACAAAAATAAACGATATGAATCAAAAAGAAAGTACGAATTAACATTTATAGTCTTTTTTAATTCTAAATAAAACCCTTAAAATGGAATTGGATGTTAGAATCTTTTATGATCCAAAAGAACATCCCTTAACATTTACTTTTTAAAGATAATTCAAATATTGCCGCGGCTGTGCTATAGTTGGTCCATTCGGAAGGTCCAATTTTCAATCACACTATACAGCATTGCTAAAAAGTTCATCACTGACATCGACCATTGACTTTCCGAGGCCACTATTGGCAATACTATTGACAAATTTGAGTCTTAGTGTACGTTAGTGGATGATACGAGACCAAATAGACTACATCCACCCCGGATTGGTACTGACAATGGAAGACTCGGAACGTTGATGATGCACACCATAGTAATACTGCAAAGTGTGATCAAAAATTTTACCTTCAGAATGAACCACCTACAGCGCAGATTCGGCAACATTTTTAAAGATTCCAATCTATTTTAAAGGTTTTATTTAGAACTAAAAAAAAAAACTCTAAATGGATCACCCTATACATATGTTACGTTTCAAATTTGACTGATTAAATCTTAAAAGCACAACCTTTTACGTATGTATTTATCACCATTTGAAGTTTACGATTTGAAAAATATGTTTACCTGCATAATAACAACTGATGTCATTTGGTATTTGTTCTGTAAAGTTGTTGACATCATTAGAGCCATATGGAATATTTTGCAAATTATACAAAGAGCATAAATAACCTAAAAGAGCGGGTGGGCCTTTGATTAGATTAATTAGATACCCTTCAAAACCATATTGCCTAAAATTAAATAAAAACAATAAATATAAATCGTTAATTACATAAATTACTGTAGATTTTCTCGACTACATCATTAACCTATTTTTATAAATGGGAACACCCTTTTTTGAGGAATACCGAAAAAAATTTAATGCTGCTTTAACTATATTAAAATATTTTATTTATACAATAGGTTGGATCATATTATTCGGATGAGTAAAAAGAGAAATACGTATAGCAAAAACGAAATCTACACAAACTCTAAGAAAATTACCCTAAGAAACTAGGGATCTAAAATCAAACCGGCTGAAAAATCATAGGTCCCATATATCTAGGCCAAGAAAAACTTTAGATTTTTTCCGAAAAAGTATTTTTAAATTTTTCGCCATAGGATTTTGATCCTCCTGAGAACTAGTTAGTGCATTTTTGTGAATTTGTATGTTTCTCGGTGGTAGATAGGATTTCATTTTAGACCCATAGTTTCTCGGAGAAGTTTTCTTAGTAGATTACGTATTTTCTATATATTCGCTTTTTCACAAAAACAATAGTGATATATTAAATATTTTTAGATTTGTTTTCCTTTTCTTTTTCAAAATTTCGACTGTAAATTTTTTTGACATTTCTTTTTAAGGCTAAACATATGCTTTGTTCCAGTTCCAGTACAGTAAAATTTGCAGGTTTTAGTTAAAATCTACAGGAAAGCGTTTTCGTACTCAAAATTAATTTCCAAATTTTGTTGTTTTTTTCCAACGATTTCTGACTAAAACCTGTAAATATGACAAGTAGCTCTGCTCCAAGCTATATTTGTATACAAGGTTTTGAATAAAGATGCAAAAAACAATAATTTGCGTATAAAGTTTTACATCATTTGCGTGTTGGCATTCGTTTTAATAGAACACCTTTTCTTTTTTTGCCAATGTTTGTACCACCTTGAGAAATGGTTTGCCAACGTTGGCATGGTTGTATTTTTCTGTATGTTCGAAGTAATAAACTTCTTTTTATCTTAATTGTAGGTTTTATACTTCGAGCAATGTATTTAGTACATTATGGTCAACATATTAATTTAATAAATAGTTTGCCCTTACATGGAATTCGAAAAATTCACGTTGATAAAAAAAAAATAAAATATTTAAATTTTGAAATCACCTCTACGAATCTATAAACTAGGTACAATAATTATTTATATTTACTTACCGAATTTCTTCAATTTTTAAATTTGGAATGAAAATTGACTCGTTTGGTATTGGAGCATGGAATATATTCAGCATTAACTTTTTTTTAATACATAGTTCTGTGGTAAATGTTGATACGTCAGACGGATTTTCACATGAAAATGCGAATAGATCTCGAGGGCTAATAGAATTTTCTAAGTATTTCGCGAAGTTAGGATTAGTAACACTTAACTATAATAAATAAGAAAATATGTATGTAAATATTTATTCAAAATAGTAATTGCTCGAGTTACCTCTATAATTAAAGGTTTGTAAACACGACCTTCAAACAGTTCCATATGTGTGTCCAACCAATTTATTGCTTCGAAAACATCCGGAAATTTAGTTTTTATTATCTATAAAGATCGATATTAATGTAAATACAAAAAAATATAATAATATATTGGCAAGTATGCGTTCATACTTAAAAAAAAGTGAAAAATGCTTAGGATTTTTCATTGAATGCAGTATTAATGTCTTTACATTTTTATAAAAATTAATTTTGATATATGTATGTATTTATAATAACAAATTTTTATAATAAATATAGGGAACGTAATGACTTTACCATTGTATTGTCATTGAAAAAGAAAGTAGTTAGTGCTGAAAAACAGATGTAGAAATCCTTTGTTTAACCAATGGTTGCCATTGATAAGATGTTCTGTACGTTTATAAAACATTTTAATAAATATAATGTTTTTTTTTAATTTGTGTAAATTTTTAATTTTATTTCAACTTTTTATGATTATGAATTTTATTTAATTTATTCAGGCTCGAGTTCATGTTAATGTAATAATTAATGAAGAGTGCAGTGAAAAAGATATATTAGACTCTATCAGAATTGAATGCATTTTCTGTCCGCTACGAACCGTCTTCAGCAATATTCGTGACTTTAATGTCAATTGTACCAACTTTTTAACCTAAAAGTTTCCAGACTTAGAATACGTAACTTCTATTATTATTATAGTTATAATTAGAATATCCAAAACCAGTTTTTACAAACGCTGTCGGTTTCCATTTTTTTTTTTTTTTTTTTTAATTTTCGGTTTTATGTGAAACCAGTTTTTTTATGTAATTTTACTCAGAAAAAGGAAAAAATACATGACTTAAAAAGTTTTATGAATCTTACTATATGCAATAAAAATGACAGAAAGCTTATTTACATTGAACAATTCTTTTTAAATTGTTGAAATAAATCGACTTATTGAGTAATCAATTAAAGGGTATATAAGTTTTGCAAAACAAAAAAAAAAAAAAGAAAAAGCTGACATGGTTTATCAAAATCCTTTACGAAATACATTAGGTTATGTTAAAAAAGGCGGCGTCCAATCATCAATCAACCCTGATTACCTCTAAGCCACTTTATCCCCATTACGAACCTTATAAGGTTGCTGAGTTCTTTACCGGTATATGGCTTCCAACCACTTCAGTCTACACAGCCATATTCTGAAGCCCTACAAAATGGCAGATGACAGTGTTCCACTGTCTCTAGCTCCTCCACATCATCACACATCCTACAAAAGTATGACTTGCCACTTTGAAATCCTAACCGATACCTCCACAAAAGAGGTAACGTTGCCAGTAGTGCTGCCTGACTATCCACAAAGATAGTTACCTCAGCGTCCCTCTGAACATTCTCCTCCAGCAATCCTAGGGCCTTGTAACTGCCTACAATTTCTACCTGGAAAACGCTGCAACTATCAGACATCTAAAAGACCGTTTGATATCCGTTCCCATAAAGTAGATACCCGCCCCTGTGCCTACTTCCATCTTTAAGCCATCTGTGAAGATAGCACACCATCCATGGAGCTTCTCCGCTCCAGTCCAGAGATCTCTACTAGGGATTTCGATAACGGGAATAGTCTCGAAGTAAATTATAGTACCGACATAATCAGTTTGGGCGGTAAGAAATACATTTCAAATTTAAAACTTTCTTTCATAAAACACAAACCATATATTAGTATAATAGTTAGGTTAGGTTTAAAAGGGTGGCACCTTCACGCCACCACCCAGAGACCAGTCGGTCCATTGTGATTTCTTTAAAAAGGCCATAATAAAGGCCAAGAATGAAAAAGAGATAGAGAAAAAAGAGACAGACTTTTATAGATAAAACATTGGAAGAGTATGGAACCTACAATCTAGCACTCAATAACGATTATACCTAAGTCACTTTATCCAAATAAAACATTGCCTCAAAAATTTTTCTTAAAATCGATCGAAATTCATCACAACTTTTCCAACCGTTCGACATGAAAACGATCGATTTCCATCAAATAACTGAATTAAAAAATGGGAAATGAAATTTCGATACAGTTGATAAATTTCAGTTTTGCGTTAGTTTTTAACATTACAGTATTAATATTAAATGAAAACATAATATTTCTTAAAATATTACAAATTTTTTTGTTTTGTATGTGCTATTTTCGCACCATATTTAATGAGCATAAAACTTTTTTTTTTTAGTATATTTGTGGTTTTCCTGTTCATAACTATATTAAGTGGAACGAAATTTACAACCTCTTTCTATGTGACAAAATGGAAAAAGTTGGATATACTTTTGAAAACATTTATTTTTTGTTCTGGCCCATATAATTTTTTTCAAAAGGAATCTTAATGTAGATACGTGTAAAGCAAACCCGAATTTTCCACAATTTTTTTTAAATTTGTTTGTAAAATTCTGAAATCGTAAAGCTGGGATCAAAAAAATTATGTTAATTAAATACCTATATATATTGGGTAAACACACAAAAATTATTTTCTGCCGGAAGCCTCTTATAACGACAGTATAACCATTTGAATGGAAAGTCAATTTTTAAAACACGTTTTCTCCTGATTTTAAGGCAAGTCTATCTATATTGTATCAAGATTTCATTTTAATATCACTACTCGTTTAAATTTTATTTAGATCCAAATATTAACATTATTTCTAAAAATATACTTAAAATTTAAATTTTAAGTTTTTCAGATAATGATCTTAAGAAATTTGAGGCTAAAAATGACTGAAAAATTTATATCTACCTAAATATCTCGTAAACTAAAAGAGATAACCTACACATGTATATGTATTTTTTTTTTTTTTTTTTTTTTGCTGCCAAATCACAAATGAATTTTGGTGATTTTTTTAAAAAATTGCATACTCGAGATGACCAACTTTGGAGGTCTACCCATTCCCCCCTCCTTGACTAGCTTGGAACCTGAGTTACTTTAAATCGAGCCTGTGCTCCTACAAATCAACTTTGCGCTCCTTCAAATCAAATGGAAAAACAAAAATATTTTGAAATTGGCGAAATTTTAATTTGCTTAGAAGTTATTAAGCTTTTTTCGTTTTTATTTATTTTTTTTTTTTTTGGTAATAACTATTAATAACTTCCAAAAAACAAAAAATATATATACAAAATGGACACTTATTTTTACTTTTCATGTGGTGAAAATGTTCTGTTTGGAAGCACATGTTCGTTATATTCCTGGGTATATACATATATCTAATTAAAGTGAAATACAAATCGTCTGTGCGCTGACAAAAAGTCCTATGTGCTTTTTTTACTACTCTTCATAAGAACAAAAAGAAACCGTTTTATTTTGACAATTCACAACCTTTTTTAGTTTTCAATTTCTGCATTGAAAAAGAAATTAAAAAATCTAATTTATTTTTTAATATTTTTGTTTTTTGTTCTTAAAAAAGTCCTATGTGAAGTAAAAAGCAAAGAGTTTTCTTTTTTCTCAAGGAAATATACACATAAGGATACCCGTTGAGATAATGGAAAACGCTGTGGTAAGTGAACGTATGTCTAATAATGATACAAAATTCAATAATGAAAAAAAAAATCAAAAAATTACACATAGGACCCTTTGTCAGCGCACCGACAAAATATAGCATTGGTAAGAGATATATAATACATTTGAAAAAAATTTCGGCGCTGAAGTTCAATATGTAAAATACAAATCTACTTCTTCTGCATTAATAGATATAATAATACAAAAAGTTTTTATATACTTATATATTGATATTCATACCTGCATCTTTTGCTCAGTTTCATTTTCTAAATTTTTTAGACGTGTTTTTAGGTGTTGTATTTCTGGAATACTGTCATTCAATTTGTTCGATATATTTCTCAGTTCATTACTAAGACGTTTTGCTTCCAACTTAAATTCATTTATTTTTCTTTCGCTTTCGATTTTCCGCTGAGCATCTACAGCTTTATTTTCATTCAAGTTTCTTAAATCTTGAGCGTATACTTCCAACATTTTTGTTTCATGTATTAATTCATTCTGTTTTTCATTCCTGTCACGTTTTCGTTTCTGCATTTATGTATTAGTAAATTAGTAATTCTTAAAATAAAAGTTGTATTTTTCAACAAACCTCAAATTTGGATTTTTCTTCATTTATCTTATTTTTTAATAATTCTATATTTTTTGTAATTTCAGATTTACGCATTTCAGCTATTTTTAAGTTGCGATCCTAAAAAAAATTAGAAAAAATATTAATAAAATTGCATTTAGGGTGTTCTTATATATTCAATTATTTAATGTGATTCCTTCCTAGTTCAAATTAATATTTTAATGTTGAATATTTAAAACTTTGAACTTGAATTTTTAAAGTTTTGTAATCGCGCAAACCGAAGAATATATACGATCGTTTATATAGCATATTAATATTAATATTATAAAATTAAATGTATATTTGTGACGTAAACCGATGAACCGATGTTAATAAAATTTTAAATATAGATAAATTTTAATTTTTTTAATTTAATAGGAGAAAGATTACGGGAAACATCGATATTTAAAAATAATTGGACAAAGCTGTATTTTTAGAAATGAATACAAACTATTAACTGTTTTTAAAGAGATCTATAAAGAAATACATATGTATATTAATTATCATATATCTAAAGAACTGTTATAGTGAAACCTACAAACATTTTTTAAATAAGTCTCCTATTAAATTGCTTAGTTGAGGTGAAAATACTTTTCCACACAAAATTAAATATTAATAGGTACAATGTTATAGAAATAATTTTTCGAATAGGGCGGGTAGGTGCAGAAAGGGTAGTAGCTCCCATACAAAGTAATTATTAGTAATTGCATCAAATGTGGTGGTAAAGCACGTTTTTTTAAATTATTAAAAAAATATAACATGCATTTCGTTCGTGTTGTCTTAGTATTTTATTAAAAAATAAGAATATTTTCAAACATTAATTGAGATCACTTAATTTACTAGAAAGACTTAAATAACCCTTCTGAAATAGTCTTTAATTTAAAATAAATTAAAATTTATATACATTTTTCTCTTTTGTTTTCATAAAGTCTTTGTTTCTCTCTATATATATATATACTAAATTCTTTGACAATTAAATAAATAGACCTAAAAAACCTTATGTCACATTTATGAATTCAACTAAAATTCTGCATTATTTTAGATAAAGAAGTTCAGCGATTCTTAACATAAAGTATAAGTTTACTTGCTTAACTCAATTTTAAGTCCAAATCCCTTTTATATCACAAGTTTTATCCAAATCATAATCATGTCCTCTACGCCAGGCTGTGAATCTGTTCGTATATAAACACCATATTTACACATATCGGCTGCACTATCATTCGTAGAGCCAAAAATATGTTTTTAAATAAAGTTTAAAATTCTCCTATTTGTTTCGTATGAAATTTTTAATAGAAGGTGAATCTTTTACATTATGATTTTTTAGTGACGTTTATATATTTGTTTGAATTTTGTGATTAAAAAACGACATTTTAATACGCATTGCAACTTTAGCATATATTCGGTTCTTTTTACCAAATACAAATTTTTTAATACAATTTCAAATTGTGGTGTAAATTTTGCAAAAAATGTTTTCAAAAAAATTTTTTAAAAACTAAAATTAAAACTAGTTAAAAAAGTAAATCTTTAAATTATTTTTTCTCGAATTATTCGATTAGTCGGCATAGTTTACTCGAAAAAATTTTTACTTGGAGTTCCTGGATTTAATTTAATCTAAAATAGATAATTGCAAATAGTTAACATAACTCTTACCTTTTCTTCAATTTCATTTTTCAGTTTCTCAGTTGTGGAATCGATCAAACTCTTCTTGTTGATGATGGCTTTGTATTCCTTATCATATTTTTTGAAATTCGTTTTGGCAATTAGGAGATCATCCTCACATTGTATATATTCGCTATTCAACTTCTCACTTTCAAGTATAAGTTTTTTGGCGTTACACACATTTAATTTTTCTTCAATATCTTTGCGAGCATTATATCTTTCCAATTGTACTTTAAGCCTTAAAAAATACAATAGCAAAAATTACTTTAAATATATATGTATATGTATTTAGTAATAGTAAAAGTACATACTCCTCGACCCGAAGATTAGTTTCATCTAGTTTTTGGACTAATTTCTTGTGATCAGAAATTCCATTTTTTTGTTCATTTCTGAGTTGTTTTAATTTTTTAAAGTTATCAATTTCTTCACTTTGACAGACCGAATTGATTGTATTATTAAGTATTTCGGGAGGTTCAATTTTCGCGAAATCCTAGTGAAAAAAAGAAAATATTTTTTTATTAAATGTATTCAATGGATGAAAATTCCTCTATCTCGAAAAATACAACGTTTCAAAAGAGCAAAAAAATTTATTTCTCTTATTTTTCAAGTATTCACAAAATTATTACAATATTTATTTAAAACCGCTACTAAATCTTACATATCATTTGTTTTTTTTTTATATTTTACAATATTTACCATTTTAAAGAGAGATAGGGGGTTTTGAATTTTAAAATGTTTTTTATTTTTTTATTTTTAATTCAACAATTAATACAAAAAGCCACTTTTGGCCAATTAAATGTATTAAAAAGAAATATACATTTTATGAAATAACTATGACATTTTGGTTAATACTTAGATTTACATGTTTTTACATATTCAATTTATTAAACAAACGTTCAAATACAAAGTTCTCCACAAACAAACAATGTCTCTTTAACAGAAAAAAAACATAATATGTGAGACTAATGAGAAAAATATGTAGTCCCGGCTAAAGATTTAGGAAAAGGAGAAGTTTTTTTTTTTGTAATTAGCAACAGAACAGGAAAAATATTTAAGCTCTAAAGGTAGATTATTCCATATTCTAGCAACTCTGACTAATAATGAAAACGAAAAAATTTGATAACGAATGAGCGGTATATCAATTTGTAGACTCCGTGATGAATGAAGAAAACTAAATTCTCTAAATAATTCCATGGGGACACCATATTTTAAGATCTTAAAAAAACACAATAAAGTTCGTAACACAACATATTTATCATAGGTACATAGGAAGTCAGTAGCAGAATTAGTAACACGATCACAAATTTTCAAGTTATACACAAATCTCAAGATTCTATTAAATATTCTCCCAAGTCTAGTCAGGGTATTATTGTTAGATCCCGCAATAATTTCAATACAATAATTGATATTCGACATAAGAAGTGTATAAGCTACCCGTCTTTTTACAAATTTAGGTATATAAGAACTAATTGAATATAACCTTCTCAAGATTATGAAAACTTTACTAGAAATATGACTAACATGACGATCAAAATTCAGTTTTTGATCTAAATATAATCCAAGGCACTTTAAATGATCAACGTATTGAATAGATACACCAGAAATATAAATATTTGGGTGTGATACTAAGAAAAATTGTATAGCCTTAGTCTTAGTACAATTTATGGAAAGATTATTAGCTAACATCCAATCTGATATCTCACATAAATGATCATTAATAGAGGTCTCAAATGATCTAAAAATAGTCTATGTGTATAAAAAAAAATAACTATATAGAGGATTTTGCATTATAAAAAATATATTTAATTACTATTTAAGGTATGATTTTAAGTTTATTTTTAACTAGATAGTAATTTGAAAAGCAACATAATATAAAAATGCTACTTTAACAAAATAAAAATTATCGCATATCAAAAAAAAAACTATTACAACGAAAGTCTTCAAAAGTTTGTGGTAATTACATTCTCATCACAATTGAGATGAAAATATTAATGGTAGGTATAGTGGGAGTGGTAGCTCTAGGGTTGTAAAAAGCTGGACAGTCGAGATAAAAGAGATTTTGATATTTGATAAAAATATTATTAAAAGAAAACACTTTTGCTTTAAATACAAATATATATATATATATATATATATATATATATATATATATATATATATATATATATATATATATATAATAAACAGTTGAATTAGAATTTGTAAGTATATATTAAATTATACTGTAAAAACTATGGACTAAAAAATCGTAAAATTATTTCTATAAGTAGCTTTTAAATAAAAAATACTTAAATAAAAAAGTTCGTTTGGTTATGCACCTCGTATTTAAGAATCCAATTTCTTGTGAAAAAGATAAATTTAAAAAAAATTTGTCTGTTATTTAAATTTCAATTAATAAAAATATCAACAAATCAATTCTGAAAAAAATTAAAAGTACGCTTTTTCTGTGTTTCGTCCATATATAAATTTATAAAAGAGTAACGTGACTAGGGTTTGGGGTCTCCCGCAAGATTTCTTTTCCCGGGAAATGGAAACTAAAAAATCAATTTTCCGGGAATTCCCGGGGTGTCCGAGAATTTTTTAAAACTTTAGTTATAAAAAAAAGGATATGATTTCTTATAAAGAAAATTATTTATTTTTTATTAAATAAAACAAAACGAAACATTATAAATCAGACTGAATTAACGAAAAATGAAATAATATAAGATATAAAAAAATTTTAAATATTTTATACCAATAAAATTAGTACCTTTCGTAATTTATTTTAAAAACTGTGTCTCAGATTTCTACGTTATTGTGTTTTTGATGCTAAAACTTTTTTAAAATATACAGTAATCTATTGGATAAATTTCATTATACACAGCTTGAAGTTTATGTATGTATGTATGCATTTATTTATTTTTTTATTATTTCGCTAACTTACACTATTTTTTTAACTAACTCTTACTAAATTAAACATAAATCTGGAAAATAATTAAAATATAAAACAGAAATCTGATGAAAATAATTTCATATACGTATAAATATAACATGAGATTAATTTTTTATAAATATTTTGAAGTTATAACATTTACATTTAAAATTTACAGATCAATTGCTTGGATAAGAGATGCTGTTTCAAAAGAAAATGTTGTCTTAGAATGAAAAATCGCCCAACCAAGTAATTTTTTTATATTTTTTTTTTTTTTTTTTAATTTTATACACATTTACGAAGTTCAACTTGTTTAATATTCATTTCAACAAATCTATAATAAAACTAAAATATCTAAAATTTGAATATAGCAAAAATAAAGTTGGTTTAAAATTTCATATGTAACAACTTGTAAGTAAATTCGTTAAACACGTAGATATCTGATAGAAAAAACCCTATTTCAATAGCCAAAAACCTAATTCATGCAACATTAACGTTCATCTCAGATAACGTTCTAGTTGTATTTCCCGCCCGGGAATTTCCCGAATTCAAATCCTAAACATGACTGACTGATTCATCATCCCACATGCCAAACGACTGAAGCTAGAGAGATGAAATTTTGACTGTAAGTTGGTCTCGCGCCAAATAGATCCAATAGACGGGATTTTTGGCTGTAAAAACGGGTAAAATCAGTAACCTTATATCTCGTAATCTCATGTAGATATAAAAAAAAATTTAATACATATCCTTATTAATTTAAAAAATAAGCGGACAGGTGTCTGGTACTTTTTTGAAAATCAGCCCTTTTAGGGAAAACCATACGTATCTTTTAAACCAGTAAACATGCAAATAAAATTTATATGGTATTCCTAACTTATCGAAAAATGAGAAACACAAATTTGGTACTTTTTTGAGAGTTTGAGAAGTAAAAGTTAGAGCTATTTTTGGTAATTTTTTCATAAAACATATTTTTTATATTTATTGACATTTATGCGTATTTTGATATGGGATCCCACTACAATTTAGAAATTCATTGGAATAAAATTTTTGTTACATCCATGGAGGAATAAAAAGTACGAAATAAAAGCGGGAAATTACGTTTTATTTAAACTCAACAATGAATTTTCTATTATATTAAACCTAGAAACATAAACCTTCGTAAGTGTAGTCCTAGATAAGTGAGAATTCACAACAGGAAAATTTGTGGTACTTTTCGTTCTTCTAATGATACTTTTTGTAATAATTGAAATTCATTATACATGATTGAATAATTGAAATTAATTATACATGAAATTAAAGATAGATGATCCTATGTGGATAAAAATTTACAAGGGAAGACATTGTGGTACTTTTTCGTTTTCTAATGGTACTTCTTGAATTTTCTGGAATATTGAACCTAAAAATATGAAATAAAATATACATAATTCTAAGTGAATGAGAATACGTAAAAGGGCACTTTATGATACTTTTGGTTCTTCTAATGGTACTTTCTGAATATTTTGCAATATTGATCGTAGAAACATAAAATTAAACATATATGGTTCTGTGTAAGAATTCACAAAGAGGGACTTTGTTGTACATTTTTGTTTTTTAATGGTACTTATTGGGAATTATATGGTACTTTTTTGTTCTTCTAACGGCACTTTTTGAATTATATATAATATTGAATTTAAAGACATGAAATTTAAGGTATATGGTCCCAGGTGAATGAGAATTCATTAGAGGGAACTTTGTGGTACTTTTTTCGTTCTTCTAATAGAACTTCTTGAATTTTCTGTAATATTCAGCCTAAAAACAAAACTGAAGTTGTGTGGCCCTATGTGAATGAGAATACTTAAAAGGGATTTTGTGGTACTTTTTCATTATTCGAATATTACTCTTTGAATATTCTAATATTACTCTTGAATTGAGATGTTTGTTACTAATTTTCTGAAGACACCAATATTATAACTTTTCTCACGGGAGTCATACGTTAATTTGATGAGTTTTCCCACTTATGGTACCACATTTTGTTTTTTTCTAAATATAAAGGCTACCAAATTTATATCTGGTCTATGATAAGTCCGCTAACGCAGCAGCGGGTTAAATGCTAGTATGTAATATTTTTTAATTTTAATTGCATATTATTTATTCTATTACTATGAAAATTTGAAACTTGTTTACGAATTCGATATTCGTTTTGAAAATACCTATTTAACACAATACCGTATCCACGTTTTACAAATTTTATTTTGGACAAATTTTATTTTACCTCAACACTGGACAAGCATCAAAATAGCTGCAAAATGCAGCCGAATCCAGCCCATATGGCAAAGTGAATATTTATTATTGTATATCTAAAGAACTATTCAACAGCATATAGACCGTGGATAAGTATCTACATGCTTATTGAGTTTTTTTTTTTTTTTTTTTTTTGACAAAACAAAACTCAAATTTTCAATTTCATTATTGGGGCTGGTTTTTCTAAGCAGCATCTCCTTGACCTTTTTTGTGTTTTTGTATTGATCATTTCAGTAATCTGGCTACATAATTGTTTAGTGGTGTTATAATGATATTTTGCATGCTATTGGGTGATTCTGCATACCTTCTGAATGATATCTGTTTGTCATCTTCAGCTGTTTCATACTGCTTGATGTGTTGCTAGTAGATCATTTATTAGTTTTTGTAGGGTTGATATTTAATTATAGTTTCTTGATGAAAAGTGCTACTAATTTGCGGTAAGCAGAAGTAATCCTGCTATATGAATTTGTGCTCTTCAGGAGGATGGGTGTATTTTGGTTTTTCATAGTGTTTCTAGTGGTCCTGGCTTATGCTTTTTTATAATAGATTTCTGATTTGTCCTACTTGATGTTGTCTAATTTCATGTTATTTGTGATAATGTTGCTGTGTGTTTGTATTACGGTTGCATGTGATTGCAGATTGATGATTCTGGTGTAATTTTTGCATTGAAATGTTCATTAAGTATGAGTCTTTTTAAGGTGTTCCGTTTTGGATTGTTTCAGCAATATGGGTGGAAGTTGTTCATATCTTTCTCATTTCATTAAATGTTTTTTTCTTTTAGGAATGGTTTTCGGTGTCTTCCATTGTAATCTAATTGGTATGGTCTTTATTATGTTTGCTAAGTGTGGTACACGGTCTCATATCTTTTATTTAATGTTTTAATGAGCTGAGGTATATCCTCATTTCTAGTGGCTGTTTCTTTATTGGATGAATTCTGCGGAAATCATTAAAAATTTTGTGAATGAAAAGTGGTACCTCTTGGGTGTATATTTTGATTTTCATTAATGTTTTAGAACCTAATTTGGTCTGTTGAAGTAAGAAGATTTTTCTGGTTATTAGTTTTGATACTTTGAGCTTATCTACTTATCTACTCTCTGTTCCTGTTGAGTTTATGCGGAATCGGCTACTTGTTCTATTCTTTGAATGTGTTGTTGTGCTCTTTTCATGCATTTTCTGATAATTGGACTTATTTTATTTTCTTTTTTTCTTTTTGTTTAGCTTAATGTTCTTTAATTTTCATCAGAATTTATAATGTTTTCTTGCTGGAACTTTAGATGTTGGTCTAGAATTCATTGATCAATGCCATTAGTTTCAGTAATTTGTGTCTTTACTGAATAGTTGTGTGCAAGATCTGTGGGTTATTTTTACATCATTTGTTGCTTCTTTGCATTATAACTCAGGGTATGTTGTTAAAGTTTGGTGCTTTTATTGCTTTTGTGAGAGAAATTGTTACCTGTACTGTGATCATGTTGTTCATGGGACTGCTTTATGTTATGGAATTTCAAAGGGTATCTTATTCAAGGACTGTTGCTTACGCAAGCGTGTTAAAAAAAAAAATGAAATAAAAAATAGAAAGAAAATCCTTAATTTGTAGTGACTTTTAGTACTAATAAACTTCCGGTTGATCTTGTGTGTGCTACTTTATGCTTGTTGCATTTTGGAATATAAAGAGTTTATACAAGTTTCTGTGCGATGCGTTGGTGTGACATGTTTTTCTGGGTATATACCACGTTTGTAGTAATTAGTTTTTTTTGCCCAGCTTTTGCTAACATAGATACATGATTGACTTCACTTTCTAACATTTGTTTTTATTATTTTTTGGTTGATGGGGCTTTGTTGGGTTGACTTGTGCAATTTAACTGTTTTTATTAATTAGCAATAACTTCTTAAATGTATTTTTTACCTTTTATTTTATGTTATTATATATTTAAATTTTTATTTATGATTTTATTTATGTTAGTAGAAATTTGTGACCGATTATGGCCAAAAGGCTAGGTTATGAAATATTATTCAAAATAAATAAAAATAAAATAAAATAAATTTAATAATTACATAAATAATTTGAAAATTATTATATTGACCTAAAATGTTTTGTCAAAAGTCCAAAGAATATATATGATTAAAATAAATTTACTTAAAGCCTTCATTTTAACTAATTTTAACATCTTAAACGCAGCAAAAAAGTTGATATATATATATATATCAGGGAAAAAAGTTTGCTTACTTCCTTTAAATAAATAGGACATATATAAGGTCTTCACTGTTCTCAATAAGAATCTGTTTTCATTTTTCTCACTCGAGAACGGTTTCCGATTTAGACAAATAAAATATCTAAACGGAATTATTCAGAAAATAGTTTTAAGTTCTTTTTTGTTAATTTTTTAAAACCAATGAGGTTATGGGACAAAGTAATAATTTGAATTATTAAGGATGATTCCGTTAATGATTAAAACAATGTTTTCAAAGTATATTGCGAAAATTGGACTTTTTTAATTTTGTCACAATGAAAAACCTTTTATTCAAAGAACTTACCTAATCCTTACCTAAATATGCGATTATTTCGATTCTAAGGGGCAACCATAAACATTTTCAATATATATTTAGATGCACTTTACAACTGATCGGCAATATAACTAAATTTTTCTGAATTAAAAATCTACTAACATCACATAAAATTTATAGAAGCAGTAATTGAAACGATAGATAAAAGAAATAATCTCTACAATTATAAATCTTTTATATTTTAATATAAGTATATAGGATGTATTTATTGCAAAATGCACATACCTGTACTTTATCCTGTGGTAAAAATTGACATAGGTTACTTATTTGTATATTGTATTTCGAAACAATTTCCAGGAAACTTTTTTTGGTTTGCAGTTGACCATTTACATAAAATTGGGATTTATTGTGTATATCAAAAGATCGTTGAAATTTTGTGGTTTTAACGTCAACAAGATCATTGTTATCATATACTTCAACGGATACTGTAGCGGATTTGCAGCCATTTTTAACATATTCACCAATAGAGTTTGATCGAGCAAGTAATATTGGTTCTCCTCCTAAGCTAAGAACAATAGCTGAGACTAAAGTTGACTTTCCTGTTCCATTTGGGCCAATTATAACATTTAGATATTCCGATGGATTAAAGACACACTCACTGTAAGTACTGAAGTTATATATAAATAATTAGATTTGTATGAACTTATATAGACTTCAAACAAATAGATATTTTTAAATATTGCAATTACACAAAGTTTTTGCAGCAAACAGTTTTAATTTTTCCAGTTCTCGACATTTTTCAAAAATTGACATTTCATATTTTTCAAAGAAAATGTAACAAATATTGATATCTTTTATCGACTGGTAGTTTCGTTTAGTTTTTTTTTTTTCGGTATTTTTTAAATCTTCTAAAACAAAATTGGTTTAATGCGCCTTTTCTTGTGTTTATTTATTTACAAAGCGATTCATACAGTAGTGTTTAAATTAGACAATTTTTTCTATCAAGACAAACGTCAAAATTAACTCGGATTTATGTAAGGTGGCAACAGTTGCACAAAAACAGCAATTCATTTATGTGTTTTATATATGCAGTTCGACTATAAAACCAAAAATAATAATCTTTTTAACTGTGGTTACCTTGTATGCATTCATACTAATTTTAACGTTTGTCTTGATAAAAATTTGTCGAACATAGACATTACGTTCAAGATGATGATATCAGAGAAATAAGTCGAGGATAAACTTTTGCCGGCGGCGCGGCGATTTTAGTCGGCGGCGAATATTAAGAAAAATTATGAAAAAAAAAATAAGAGATGGAGCCACCACATTGACTACTTCTAAGATTGAATTTTAATAAAATTTTCATAATTTAGGCGATTGATTTTAAGCCGATATTAGCTGACGAAAACAGCAGCATTTCCTTGGACAGGATTGCTATCCTTAACGTGTCTGCACTAGACAAATTTTTATGAAGATAAACGTCAAAATCAGTGCGAATTTATACAAAGTAATATCAATTAAACAACTGGTTATTATTTTTGGTTGTTACACCTGTCGAACAGCATATATAAAAAACATGAATGATTTCGCCTTATTGTTGTTTTTGTGTAACTATACCTTCCATAAATCCGGGTTAATTTTTACAAAAAAAATTGTCTTGATAAAAAAATGTCTAATATAGCCATAGTCTTGTTCGCACGTTAGACAAAATTTTGTGCGCACATGCATTTGTATAGTGTTGACCAGGGTACACTGAACAGGTATAATCGTCGGCATAGCTGATTTTGTTTTGGTGTAGGAGATCTGTCAAAGATTGTTTATGTTTTATTGTTTACCTAGTATCTACATTAGGCAAATTTTTATCACAACAAACGTCAAAATCAGTGCGAATATATACAAGGTAACCTTAGTTAAACAGCTGATTATTATTTTGTTTGTTACAGTTGTCAAACTGCATATATAAAAAACAATAATGAATAAGACATATTGTTGTTTTGTGCAACTGTTGCCACCTTCCATAAATTCGCGTATGTCTTGATAAAACATTGTTTAATGTAGACACTATATTACATAAACAAACAAAATAATAATATTGTTTATTTTGCAACGTATTTTGGAGAACTGCTGTTGACACATCAACTACACCAAAAAGAGGGGTTGTTGTACTTTTTGTCGCGACGATTATACCTGTTTAGTGTACCCTGGTGTGGACCAAACTTGTTTATGTTTTGTTCTTGTTCGCACATCGTTCGCACAATTGTTCGAGCAACGATGTCTGCCATTATACGTCATTTTTTATACGGTAGCAGAGGTGCTGCATGTAAAAGTATCGAAGCGACACTGATAACAAACAAAAAATTGTGATTTATTCGAAGAAAATCTACATCATGAAAAACAAAATGAAAACAAGGGAGAAATATGTAGTCGATCAAGCCCGACCATAAATGAGGGATTTATGTGGAATTTATGTACGTTAAAGTGATTTCCTGAAGAGGGGTTTATATGGGAGCTATGGTTAATTGTGAACCGATCTTCATGAAATTCAGGCACATAAATTTATGCTTATATAAAACATATATATGTGTGAAATTTCATTAAAATGAAGGTATATTTAAGGGATTTATGATCATTAAACCTCTATTCCGGGAGGATATTTGTATGGGGGCTAGGTAAAATAACCAATTTCAAAGGGCCTCATCCTTAGACCGTTGAAAACCTGTTTACCAAATTTCATTAAATTATTTTCAAAATTGCGACCTTAACTTTTATTACAAGGTTTACATGGACGGATAGACACACGGACATTGTTATATCGGATACGAAATTGATTCTAAACCGATTAGTATAAATTAAAATGGGTCTTAGGCGAATATTTTTGAGTGCTATAAACATCAGCACAAACGTATAATACAATAATAATAAGGTATTTTTAAGATATACTCGTCCCGTAGTAAGGTGTACAATATTTAATTTTTATGTATGAAGTTTGACAGTTCAACTATACTACAGTTTATATAACTATAAGCAGATGAGGATACCTATTCAGTGTGCCCTGGTGGACGCACAGTGTTGCATTTATTGAAATTAGAATGGCAAAAATAAGAAAATAAAAGCGTATTAATTGAAGTAATTTTTTCGCATTTATTATATAATATGGAAAAAAAAAACACTTAGAAAATGCAATATAGAGCGAGTTATGGATTCTTAAAGTTGCTACTTTTTAAAATATTTATTTTTTAAATTTTTGTGAAGAAGTATGTTAAGTTAAACTACATATATCCCTTTGGAACTTACTGTTTCCAAAGGGTAAAATGAATAAAATCAAAGTAAGTCTTGTTAACATTATAAACAAGTATTTATTAAGAAAGGGGTACATTTTCTTCTTTTTTTAGTTGTTGGTGGTTGCTGTGTATGCTGTTGTAAACTTTTCACAAACTGTAATGGCGATCAATAAGATTGACAGTCCATTAAAGATTATCTGTCAATCTTATTGATCAGCATTCACAGTAGTGGGAAAGTTACCATAGACATAGCGACGATGTCCAATAAATCGTCATCGTCGTCCGCTGTTGGGGCCTCAACACAAATTGTTTTATTATAATTTGTTAAGCTAAAAAAAAACAATATTGAAACCATTTTTCTATATTTCCTTTCGACTTCCAATTTAAAAATGCGATAAGTATATAAAAGAATATTTAAAAAATTATCGGCCTATCCCATGATGTCGAACGAATGGAAAACAAAAAATAAATTTCAAATTTGTTTCCCATATAATTTGTCAAATATATGGACAGGCCATATATTTAAGAATATTGTATGTGACTTTTTGCGATCTTTTAAAATATTAGAAAAAAAAAAAAAAAATGGGAATTTGTTAAGAATTATTTCAAATTTTTAAGCTATAGGCCAAAAATTTTGTTATACAAATATTAAACTAAGATTTGTGTAATTATCTACCTTTAAAGTATTCTTTATTGTAATAAAATGTATAAAACTATGTCAGAATTTAATATGTCAGAAATTAAAAAAAAATATAATATTAATTTTTTTCAGTATGGAAGTGTTAGTGATTCTACCCGCCCATTTTTTGTGGGGATGTTTACGACCTTGTCTACAAACAGAATATAAAATTTCAGTTCAATGTCTCCAAAACTGGATTTTTATCGTTCTAAAATTTGTAAATGTGACACTGTGCGACGCTTTGTTCATGTGCGACGTAGATTTACATACAAGGAAATTGCCACTTCCAATCACTGAACAATTTTTTATATAAGGAATATATAATATATAAGGCAGAAAATTGATTGAAATTGACGCGCCACTGCCATAAAATTTTCTACTTTATCCGCCGCCGTTGTTTTTTTTAGCTCATAGTTAGCTCATGTTAAAATTTTCTGCTCAAATTTCAATGTTTTCGTTATGGCGTACATGCATTCATGTTAATTTCTTGTTTTCTCATTGTTTTGTTGTTGCATTCCATGCACATGCAATAATTTCTTTGTTTAGTAAAAAACATTGTGTATGAGGCTTGATGTTTTAACAAGTTTTTTTTTTTTAATTTGCTTTAACAACAGTGTTTAAAAATAACATTATCATCAAGTTGAACGGTCTACATTTACTATTAACATGATGTTAGTGTTAATGTTAAATGATTTATGTTTGCCTGGCCTTGTTTCTCTGTTGACAGAACGACCATCACTAGCTGTCCTCAGCTAAAATAAAAAATTTAACATTAACCATGTTAACTCTACCTCCCCACGTGCTTTTTTCTGGTTCACCTATGAAGAAAGCGTCGGCAGAGCAACACAATTTTTTCCATTTTGTGTAGATTTTGTTCGAATAAATCATAATTTTTTTGTTTGCATTCAATGTCGCTTCGACACTTTTACATGCAACGGCTTTTCCATATAAAAAATTACGTTTAATGGCAGAAGTTGTTGCTCGAACAATTATGAGAGCAAGAACAAAACATAGAGTAGTGTGGTCCACAGCAGCAATTCTACAAAAACAACAATAAAGCGAATTCAATAACTTTTTTTATACACGGAGTTTGATACTTCAGCGGGTAAACAAAAATTGTGTTTATATGGAGCTTGACAGTTCTAAGTACTAAACAAATAATCAGCTGATTAAGTGAGGTCATCTGTTTGAATTGACTTTGGTCTGCACTATCCAGACATCACGGCAGAGAGATTTTCCTTTCAAGAAAAACGTCAAATCCTTATTATGATAAGAATTTATCACGTATAGACCTAATTTATATTATTTCTTCATTGTAATTTAATTGTTATAACGACGAGTCTGCACTAAAGAAATTTCTGTCAAAGTTTTGTTTGAATTACAGATATTTTTTTTCTTATAGGGGAAAACGTTATGTCATAATAAACTATCTGAAAAGTACCAACAAGACCAAGACAGAGTTGTCTGCTCTCCAGCACTGTCACAAACAAATTTTTATCAAGACAACGTCAAATTTTTGTTTGAATTACAAATAATTTTTTATCTTATGTCATTTTTGTTGTAGTTTTCTTTAACGTTTATTTTTTAAAAAGAAGAATAGTAATTCTTCATGAAAATATCAATTAATCAATTAATTAATAATTAATTAAAGTTTTTTCATCCACTTTTCCTTACAAAAAAAAAAAAAAAAAAAAAAAAAATCATTTAATTTTACACTTGACGACAAATAACAAAAAATTATTTACTACGTCGAGTCTATATTAGATTTTATGAAAAAAAAAAAACGTTAAAATTAACATGTATTTATACAAGGTAACCTCAGTTAAACAACTGATTATTATTTTTTTTGCATCTGTCAAACTGCATATATAAAAGTAATGAATTCACCATATTCTGTACACCTGCTGCCACCTTCCATAATTTTTTACGTTAACTTTAACGTTTATCTTGATAAAATTTTGTCTAGTATATACTCGACATTATAACAACAAGTATGAAAGATAAAGTCGGTCAAGCCCGACCATATGATACCATTCACCATAGTTTATGTGCATCAAAAGGGGTGTCGCTAGACTTCGCCTTGTTCTAAAATAATTATTCGTACCAAATTTCATCAAGATTTCTTTAAAATTGCGACCTACATTTTGTTCACAAGGTTCACATGGACAGACAGCCAGCCAGTCGGACATCGTTAAATCGACACAGTGATTTTGAGTCGAAAATCTAGGATTTTTTTTCTGAGGAATGCAAACATCAGCACAAACGCAGAATACCACAATCACATACCGTGGTGTAGGGTATAAAAAAGTATCTACGTGTTTCCATATTTTTTATATATGCTGATATAAGTAAAAAATTGCAGTAGCTCTGTCATCATTTTGTTACTTGAAATGATATAAATTTATCACGTCTCGCCGTCAAAAAATAGTTAACAGAAGGTGATCGCAAACGTCTAGCTGATTTTATTTTTTATGCCCTACACCACTATAGGTGGCTGGGGTACAATGCGTTTGTGTGGACACAATTGGCCATATCTCCCATATAAACCCCACTTCGAAAATCACTTTAACGTGCATAAATCCCATATGAATTTTAGTATGAAGTAAATATTTGATACAAATAAGTTTTATGCAAGTAAAAACAACGTTGCTAAATTTTATTAAAATCGATCCATAATTTACATAATTTACACTTCCAGGAATCGCTCTAAAGTGCATAAAATCATGTAGATGTTAATATCAAAGCATTATTCTGTATTTGTATATTTTATTTTACATTTAGTAAATTGGCCACAGGTGTAATATAAATTCCCTTCCCGAATTTTTATGCTCGTACACAATGGTGTAGGGTATCATATGGTCTGTCTTGACCGACTATATTTTTCTTTATAGTTTTATTTTAGCTGTGTTTTTTCCGAAATTTATATAAGATTTTAGAACAAATTTAAGTAGGTATAAATTTGAAGAGTAGTTATTAGCTACTTAAAAATTAAATAGGGATACAAATGTTACCAACTCTAAAAAATATATGGTTTGTGAATTTGATAAATAGTATACAATTACCAGATTTTCAATTTAAAAATTTTATGAATTAAAAAAGAAAAATTGTCCCAAATTGTTACAAAAATTATGTGTCTAAGCTAATAATTAGGAGCGATACCCTTTATTCAAAGTATTGATATAAATAGATATAAATTTCGAAAAACTCAGCTTCATTAGATGATGAAATGATGTTAAAACATCATGTTAAAATTTCAATGTTTTATTATGGCGTACATGCATTCATGTTAATTTCTTACTGTTTTGCTGCTACATTCCAGGTATATGAAAACTCGATAATCCATTCTCGATAATTCGATCAATCATTTTTATTTCGATTATTTTAGTTGATTAATCGATCTTAAAATCGATTTATTAATCGAATATCTATCTTTTAAAATTAAATTTGAAAATAAATAAAAGAAAATTCAATTTCAATCCATTTTGCGTTTTATTTAACAAAAAATAAGGCTTTATAATATTTTAAATATTCCACGAGAGTTTTATAAAAAAATGAAAAATTTTCAGGGAGGATCATTAGATTTTTTTTTTATATTTGGTACGCATATAACTTATAGTCATTTAGTCTTTGTCATTATTGTTTTTTTTCTAATTTCAAAAAAAAAAAAAAAAAAAATGTGAATTTATTCACGATTTACATTTTTATAATAGTAAAAAAATCTGACAAAGTACGTAACTTTAAATGTTAATATTTCTTTACGATGTAGACATTTTTTAAAGAATCAATGAAAAGGTAAATTATTTATTTAAACATGCACTTGACAATTTTCTACCACTTCGATTTTAATTTTCTTTTATATGTTAAAAAGCAATATATTTACTGGAAAATACAAAAATAATTACTCTGGGACAAGATAATCTACTATTTTTAATATTTTTTGGAAAAATTAGCACCAGTTTTTAAATACAAAAATTTAATTTTTTCATGACATTTTTGTTTTTTATTTTTTATTTTCTTTTATTCTCTTTTAGTAATATGTAGCTTTAAATGTTCTTTAACTATACGGCGAATTTTATTAATTTAAAAATCAGTATAAAGTTTATTACAGTATTATCAGTAGGATGCAAACAAAGGAATTTTTTGAAAAATCCAATACCATCTTCTACGAAATACTGCAGACCAATTAAATTTGAATTTAAAAAGGAAACTCATGATGCCGTTAAAAAAGAAGTCAGTGATATTTATTTATTTATTTATTTAAGTCTATAGAACAATATTCCTTACAGACTAATGAATAATATAAACATATTATTTTGCAGTACAAAGTTTATAAAATCAGTTTTTGATGCTGTAAATTCCAACATATGAGCATTATTTAGAGAATTCAAATAATTTAATGATCGTATTATTGGACTATTTAATACATAATTTCTATGATATAAACCAACATAAAATAAGTTCCTATGTCGAAGAGACAATCTATAAGGCACATAGAATGGTATTTTATTCAATAATTCTATTGAATCGATATTTGAATTTATTAAATCATATATAAATAACATTGACTGAATTTTGCGTCTTTTTTCCAATGAAATCATTCCCAAATGTAAACAGCGGGATTCATAAGAAGGTAGGGAATAAATGTATTCTAAATACGGTAATGAGCCCAAATTGCAACACTACAGCTATTCTTATTAGAGATTGATGGCCAGACAATTGAAGTAAGCTACCAATTAGTGCTAACAATGATAGATAGAAAAGTAAGTCAGGATTTGACTTATATGTCAAACCACATCAAGCCACTTAAACCAAGTGCCGGAAAAATCATTAGGTAATACTGATGCATATGAATTTAGATTATCGCCGCTACATACAAAAATACGATTCATGGAAATCATACTATGATTTGGGTTTTAAACTTACAGGATCAATAAAGGTACGGTCACATTAGGCAAATGTTTAATTAATTTTTTGGTCACATTACACATATTTATTTTCCCATTTTTGTTTGTTCAAACAGATATTAAATATAGTCAAACAGGAAAACAAATTTTCTCATCGGCCACATTTGAAAAATTATTTGCTTCAAAAATTGTTTCATCAAACTGTCGAAAACAATAAATTTATTTTCCCTAAAAATAAAAAGCATGGAAGAAGAATAGCTTCAATAGCTATTTCAGAAGAGGAAGAAAACAAAAATAAGAAGAAAATAAAAAAGACAATGGGTTCGGAAGAATTGTTGAAAGAACTACGTTTAGAATCTCCATCTTTATACGAAAACCTTTTGCGACTGAGCTGAACTGATTTTGAACATTTGGTAAGTACATATTTCATATTTAAAATTATAACATTTTTCTAATATATTCTTTGCTAAAATTATTTACACCAATTATAACAAAGAAGACAACAAAACTTTGCGAACCAATTTCTGCCTCCGAACGTTTAGCAGGTTACACTTCGTTTTTTGCCAACTGGTGAGAGTTTCAGATCTCTACAATATATCTTTCAAATTCCTCATAATACTATTTCCGGAATTGTTCCGGAAGTATGTGATGCAACACGCAGAGAAAAAATATAGTTGAAGTGACCATAATCTAAGAGCAACATATATGATCACAGCCAAAAATAGAAATGATTATAAGTAACAATTATTATAATTCTACCTTGTCATATTGTATCCGATTTTATGGTTTGTTTCATTTTATGATTATAGTTTTACATATAATTGAACAATCTTATTATATTATTATACCACATTTTCATATTATGATTCCATTTTATCATATTTTTACCTCATGTTATCATATAGTTATTCAATCTTATCATATTATTATTTCATTTTGTCATATTATTCCATGTTATCATGTATATATATATATATATATATATATATATATATATATATATATATATATATATATATATAATATTTACATATTATTAGTTATATTCATTTGTACCACCATATGTGGTTCAAATGCAAGTTTCTTATATTGTATAACCAAACCTTTTATATTTATTCATATATAAACTAAATGAGAATTACATTGAAGTTAGAAAACAAATATTAAAAAAAATTATATATTTTAAAACAAACAAATATTGAAGTTTTCCACTAAGTTTGTGAAAAGAATATGTATTATATTTATTTGTAACATTTTATTGTTGTAGGAATATTAATATGGTTTAAAAACAGAATATGGTTTAAGAATAAGGAAAAAGATTGCAAATATTTAATGATTGTAGAAGTAATGATATGTTTCACATTAACAAAATTTTGTTCCTGGTAAAAATATTTAAAAACATATAATTTTTGCATTATATTATTGAGTGTAAACATTAAATGACACAATTAAATCAAAATCAAAGTTATTAAAATTCATTAAAATTAACAATGAGAACATAATATTGTTGTAGTGAGAATGCTGTAACCATGTTTTTTCTCTGCGTGAATATACAAAGTTTTGCAACCAGATTATTTGAAGGTATATTATAAAGATTGCAGTTTAATTTTAGTTTTTACTAATATTATCGTCAATAGATACCATCTAGCGAAGAGGAATGGAATAGTATTTCAGAGGAATTTCTAAGGTTTTAGAAATTTCCTAATTGCATCGGAGCCTTAGATGGTAGACACGTTGTAATGACTGTGCCATCTAATTCAGGAAGAATTTTTTTTAACTACGAGTATAAAGGTAGATACTACTACTAAATTGAGTTTTTTTAATCAACAAATTTTATTGCTTTAATGGAACTCATAGTATTGTCCTCATGGCTATCTCCGATGCATCATACAAATTTGTGTACGTCGATGTAGGGTCAAACGGTCAAATGTCAGGTGGCGTAGTTTTTCGTAAAAGCTTATTTAATGAAGCTCTGACCAATAACAAATTTAATTTGCCTCCTCATTTACCATTAAGAACTGTATCTGTCCCACATGTTATATTGAATATATTGAAACCATTTAGTGTGCGCAATATGAATGCCATTCAAAGAGTTTTTAATTACACAAGGGAACAAAATTGAACTTTTTTTGTGCGTAAAAGTTTAATTTTGTTCAAAAATAAACATCAAAAAATGTTCTTTTTTATGGAAATCGAGATTTTTATCAATTCAGTTTTCTCAGAAAATTGTGAACAAAATCAAAAGTTGTGCACCGATTGCAATGAAATGAAGCTCATTTCATTCCAAATATGTTTAAATAAATATTTTTAGACCAAAGCTGTGATTTTTGTCGCATTTTTATTAAAAATTTGCAATAAAGGTCCAAGCCGCACAATGACTGTTCCCCAGTGTTATCGCTTATCAAGAGCTAGAAGAACAATAAAAATAGTATATTTAATGTTTTTACTTACGGTTGGTTTATAATAAAATATTTTCATACATTTATTTTTATTTTTAAATTCAAATTTATTTCTTTATATTTATTTTTTGTTAAAATGAAGCCAACTTTTTATTTTTACTTTTATTTGATTTTTAATTGATTTATTAATTGATATATTCATTTATATATCACTGGTCGACAAAAAAAAAATTCCCTATTAAACTAAAATAGGTGGAACAAATGGATTGTGACATGCTGAAACCAAAGCACATTTGGTTTTTCTCCATTTCGAAAATTATTAAAATTTTGCGTAATAAAAGTTATTAAAAAGTTTTAAATTCGGTCGTTTAATATCATATTACAATGAAAATATATCATAAAAATCGATAGATAAATTAAATAATGATTTTATATTTAATGTATTCTATAAGAAATATTAAGTACACGTATAGAATACACAATTTTTCTTTTATATGTATGTATGTATGTATGTATGTTTGTATGTATGTATATATTTATGTATGCATGTATGTATGCATGTATGCATGCATGTATGTATGTATGCATGTATGTATGTATGTATGTATGTATTTATGCATGTATGAATGTATGTATGTATGTATGTATGTATGAATGCATGTATGTATGAATGCATGTAAGGGGGACAAAATTTATTCCTGGTTCATATTAGTGAGTCCGCAAGTGCAAAATTTCCAATAAGGCTACAGGGTAATATTTCAGAACTTCCGATACCTAATTATGTCAAAGGACTCTCCTACAGGCTTCAAAAAAAAAAAAAAAAAAAAAACGTGATTATCGGCGATTTTCAGCAATATGTATATGACACCAAGGCGAAGCTATATTCAAAAATTTCGTGGTTAAACCAATTTTTCGTCGAATTTTCCTAAGAATATAAGGTATAATAACATATTTTGCTTTATTTTATTATTTACTTTTTTGTTTGCTTAAGATAATGAAATTATTAAAATTTTCAACAATATTGTTTTATATATTGTCGGAATTTATTGCGTAAAACTTCTCATTTATTTATATTTTTACAAATTAAGGGATTTAAGAATTTAAATTCAATACACAGTGGGGCAGAATGGAAATTTTTTGGAAATAAATCTGTAACTTCTGATCGGCTGATTGGATTTTCATGAAATTTGGTACAGGCGTAGCGGAGGAGTGTACAATGTTAAGTTTGGAAGTTTGGACGTTTGATTTATTATGAGCCTTTATCAACTCAAAATACTGAAGACTTGAAGCTTATTATCTTTTAGATATGTATACAGATACAACAGATTATTTTATAGAAAATAATTAGTATAAGTTTAAAATATTGGAAAAATTGTCTGCATAAATTTAATGTAAATAAGTAATATAAAATCGTATTAGAAATAGAATATTTATTAAGGAAGATGATAAATACCAAAAACAATAATATTGATTAAGTTAAAATAGACATTTTTTGTTTGTTTTGTTATTTTAAATTCATTAATAGAAATATATGAATGCTTAGAAAAGGATAAAGATTTACTTAAATTTGGGAAATGTGGCAACGCTATAAAAATTTTTTTTTTTATTAATTATTTTTATAAAAATATTTTGTGTATAGATATTATTAAAAGTATACAGAAATATTCATAATTTTCTAAGTAGTTATTCACGCAAAACTAAAGGCAAAAGTTGCAAGTTTGTAAAAATATAGTCATATATACAATAAATTGGAAATATAAAAGTTTAAACGCGCATATTTCTGAAATGAGGCATGATATTGTCTTGAATCTTTTTGCACAAGATCGAAAATTATATATGCTAAAGGATAAGCTTAATTTGGAATACATATTTTTAAATATTTTCTTTCGCTATTTAGAAATAAACCAAACAAAAGGCCCAATTTGGGGTTTTTGGAGAAAATACAAATTTTTTAATTGTAATAACATATTTGTTTATAAAGATATCTTAATGAAATTTGCAAGAAATGTGGATCTTATTAATATAAATAAAAGCGCGTTAACCATATTTCAATCAAGGGTAGGGTTTTCCTGAATTCCCAAAAAAACTAATCAAAATTCCCAAAAATAGGATTTTTTACATTTATGGCTATAGAATCCACATTTTTCCGAAGGCACGTAGATTTTGATTTAAAACTTTTAACAACATATTGAGGATTCTTAAAATATATTCCGCTTGCTTGTTCGTGCTTTGGGATTTGAGAAAATGTGGTCTAAAATCAAAACCTTCATATAAAATGGGTCGAATTCGGGAGGGTATGTATCATGACCAATTGAGTTATTAGGCTTATTTTTTATCTTATAGCCATCTCTGTGAAGTTACCTTTCAGAAAAGTGCAAAATTATTATACGTTGCTAAAGAAAATTTTATTTTAGATACTCTGTTTTTAAAAAAACACAAAAAGTCTTCTTTTTTGGAATTTTCAAATTCAAAATCGTTTATTTTTGGACTCGGTAAAGATATCGACTTAAATTTTTTTATTCAATAGATAATTTTGTTCTTTAACTAGATAGGAAAGAAACTAATAAAATCGGTCGGAAATACTAGGATATATATGAAAAAAACTGGACCTAGAACATACAAAATTATGGTGCTTAAAAAATCAAACGCAAATAACTTGAAAACTATAAGAGATAAATAGGACATGTAAGCATGTTTTTTATAGGTCTTATCAGGGCCTACAACAATATATGAAAATATTTGAAATCGGAGAAACAAAAATTTGGCAAGCGATTAAAAATTTTTTATGTCAGAGGTACCTAACTTTGAGCCCCTTAGCTCCGCCCCCCTTCCAAACTTAACATTGCATACTCCTCCGCTACGCCTGTACCAAATTTCATGAAAATCCACCAGCCGATCAGAAGTTACAGATTTATTTCCAAAAAATTTCGATTCTGCCTCACTGTGGCAATAGTAGACAACACGGCTCAGTACAACTATTATTTGATATTGTTTTCTCTTACAAAAATTTTGTAAGATCAAATAATTATTTGCTCAAAAAATGGGAAAATATTTTCCATTAAGTGGTCACAATGTTTTCACATTAAGAACTTTTTTGTTCGCTAACAAATAATTTTGTTTGCCTAAAACCAGCTGATTTGTTGTTTGCCACACAAAAATATTTTTTGGTCACATTACGGCGAAGAAATATTTGTGAGTTTCAGTCAAATGTTTCCCTAGTGTAACCGTGTCTTAAGAAACAACGATACCAATAAGGAGTTAGGAACTTTAAAAAAGAAACATGTTCAGGACAAATTTCTCAAATATGGGTTGATTATAGATCAACCAAAACAAGGATCAAGCAATACGAATGATGTGAACATAGCAAGAAGGTTCTTTTCAGATCCCGAAAAAGCATTGGAAATAACAGGTGTTGATATAAATTTTATTTCAAGATTTAAAACAATTTTCGATGTACTTATGCGTAATGGACAAATATCCATGGAGAAATATGTCTGCAACAGTTCACAAAATCTTTTATCATGGAGAAGATGTCATTATGCATCATTTAGTACTACTTCTATCAGAGAAAGCCTAGGAAAAAAATGAATAAGGGTGACAGATTTTATGGAGAACAATACCAGAAAAATATCACGAAATTCTACAAATGAAGATATATATATATATAATAATATATATAATATAATAATAATCTTCAGCATTTGAAGTCATCGCAAAGTAGAACATCGGGACTTAGATTAAGAAGCAAAAGACCTGCTAGAGGACAGAAATAATATAGTACTAAATATGGGGTATTTGCAGGCTATTTCCCAACCGAATGAATAATAATTACATTTTTTATTGATATTTAAGCAAATAATAAAATAAACATTAAAAAATTTTTAGTTATTATAAAAATAAAAATTATTGTCCTTAATGTTATTTAAATAAAAAACAAAATAAACATTAAAAAAATGTAATTTTTTGTCCAAAAACAAGCGATTCTAGTGAAACCAGTTTTTTAAAAACAGGTTCTAGTGGAACCTCTTCTAGAATTGATAAACTGGAAACCTGTTCATAAAATTATACTGGATATTATTAACATTTCTTTTATCTTTTTTTTTTGATAAGTAAAGCTGATTCAAAAACAAAAAATCGACATTTTCATACTAAATGCTACAAAAATTAAAAGCTCAACTTTAGCCTTAAATTTCTCAACAACTGCTAAACCGATTTTAATGAAATTAAAACTGGAGAAACACTTAAGAAAATATCTCTCCATCAAAAAATTTCTAAAATATCTCTATCGATTCAAAAGTTATAGAGTTTCGGCCGATGAAAAACGATTCTGAGCTACTGTGCGGCGGTTCCTGAAGTGGATGCAAAATTACACTAAATTTAACGTTTCCATTTTGTATTTGCCATCTGCATGTTAAATACAAAAACATAAAAAGAAGGTATCGTTAAATTGCTGCCATCTGTTGGTGAATGTTATATCGTAATAATTTTATTAAATTAACACTTTTCGTGTACTTTTCTGCCATCTACGATTAAATGCGGTAAGAAAAAACGTTCTTAACATACCACAACCAATATGTTGCCAGCACAGAAATATATAATTTTAATAAAATATGTTTGAAATTTAAAAACTGATACTTCTGTAGTGCGATTCAGTAACTTTTAACGATTCGACAATCGCAAAACTTGTCAATAGCAGTAACGATTGTGTGATTCACTAAGTACTCTTAAACGATTGTATATAACTATTATTTCGTGTGGCAGCTCTCCACAAGGAAATGCCGAAATAAAAGTAAGGTTCAAAACCAAATAAAAAAGAAAAACAAATAAATTTGAAACAAATCCAAGTTTGTTTAACAATTTTAAGACCGTGATTGATTAAATTATGTATTTGATATTGATTAAGATGTGTTTCTGTTAATGGTTTTCTTCAAAATGACCACTACTCCTAAAAGAAGATTCGGAAACGTAGAAGCACCATCTATAACGTGGAAGCACAGACTACAACCACAAAACAACGACTGAATCATTGGGTTGAGTTTTTGGCTAATTTTTGTCAATATATTAACAACACAAAAATTTTTGTCTTTAAGTTAACGCAAATAAATATCGTTAAAAGTGTTAGAGAATAACTAAATCGACAATTTTGTTGTTTACTAATTTTAACGATTCGATTATCGTTAAAATAAGTTACTGAATCGCACTACTGGTATTTATAAATTACATACATAATTAATAAATTCATAATGATATGACCACAGTTGTATTATATCTGTGAACTTTTGACAAAACAACCCAAATCAAATTTTAAAATTTTTAAGGAGAGCTAAAAAACTGTAAAAAATCAACAATTTCTACGAAATTGTAAATTTTTAGCCACCTATATGTATTTTCAAAACTAATAGTCATAATAAAATACCGATTAGTGCAAACTATGCGTTCTTTAATTTGTTAATTTAAAATGATTAAATAATCTGAAATTTGTCCACATAAATATTAAAATATAAAATAAATTTAAAAAAATTAGAAGAAACTGAGTATCAGAAACAGTAATATCACGAGTAAAATGGTAACGATATCGTGATTCTCGGAAAAAAAGAATGAGTTTCATCATCCAAAGATATAAAGAAGTAACTATAACTACTTTAAGCAAAAGTCATTTCCACATTATGCTACGAGTAATATAACACCACACAGTGTGATATTGAAAAAATGAAATGGAAATAATTATGGAATTTCCGAACTTAATGAAATTTCACATAGTGATAGTAGAGGTGTAGGCGAGTTTAAGTCTCTTGTCCCAAAGTTATACACCTCGAGTTATATCCTAACCGATTTAAAAGAATCTTATATGAGTAGATTCTGCTAGTCGAGATCTACAAAAAATATTGTCATACATGTAGGTTATCTCTTAGTTTAAGAGATATTAGGCTTCAAAAATTAAATTTTTTTACTTTTTGACCTACCTTGGTGCATTTTTTTCACTATAGTGGGTTCAAATTTCACCCTATTTTTTTTTAAATATTTATTATTTTATTAACAACAAACAACAAAACAACAAATCTTTACAGAATCAAAAGTTATATGCATTTGAATTTGAATTTTGAAAAAATTCGATTTTCTTTAGTTTCTTTCTTTTTCAGTTTTAAAAAACATTTTCTTAAGTAACATATATAGCATTTATACCATTCTAAAAGATAACTTTATAGAAAATTGTGTGAAGGAAAAAATTTGTAAAAGCTTTAATCCTGCCAGAACCAGGGTCTCCCAAAGTCGATAAATTTTTTTTTCATGATTTTCCAATTTATATATTATATAAGCTGTAATTAAAAAGAAGTTTATATTTTTTTACATAGTTTAATATGTTTTTATTTTTTTAGTAATATAAGTTTTTGCTTCCGTAATCGGTTGGGAAGATATGGCTGGCAAAAATGTAAAAAATCCCATTTTGGAAATTTTTGAAAGTTTTTTGAGAATTGTGGGATTCATATTGATAAATCTAAAAAAATAACTTTAGTTTCGAAACGCCTCCTTTAGGTTTATATGGCCCAAGCTCAAAAGTTAAACTCGACTACACCTCTACTATCACTAAGTGAAATTTCATTGAAATCGGAACAGCCGTTGCGAAATTCCATAATTATTTCCATTTCATTTTTTGAATCGCACACTGCGCAGCCGTCCACGTCCAGTCATCATGCCAGATGGACGAATATTGTAAAATCGATTTTGAAAATGATCCTGAGTCCCAATTTTAATGTTATTTTATCATTATTGAAATAAAATAGATTTTTAATTAGCAAATTTTAAACTCCGTAAATATTGAAATACTTAGCAAAATATTTAATATGAAAATACTCGTATAATTAACAATTATTTTCACCATATTTAATTGACGATTTTGAATTTTTAAATTCGTTTTCATATTTGAAATTAGCGTCCATAAATCTGTATAAAATTTGTTTAAAAAAATGCAGCAGTGACCATCGAAATCATACTTTTATTTTATAAATTTGCAGTATTCTATTTATGGCCAAAAAAAGGTTCGTGGACCAACGTGTAGTTTGGCCACGCGTAGTTGTCTTTAGCGATATGTTATAGTCTTAATTTTAAATCTAATATCACATAATTAACTTTAGAAATATTTTAACAGAAATATCTTTACAAATTTAATTATGTAAAGAAACAATTTCAAAAACTTTGAAAAACTTTAGTAAAAATATTTTCAATTTTTTTCTTCTGACACGAACTTCGATTTGTGATTTTATTAGCAATATTTATGCATGAAATATATGTTCACTTATTGGTTTAAAATCTCTTAAAATAGTAGCTAATAATAAATATATTTTGGGATATTCTGTTGGAAACATCAAATGAATATTAATACTGTTTTCATGATAGTATTCCTTACAAAAGTGATTTTTCGCAAAATTGTAAACATAGTTTTTACTATTTATTTAAAATTCGAACTATAATGCGAAATATGTTGGGCTGATTTTGATGTTAAGAATATAAGTTCTTAAAATATTTTGACGCCCCTGAATTATAGTATTAAGCAAATAAAATGCTTTAATTTGACATCAATATTAAACTAATTTCTACTTCGCGGTAGTAGTCAGCAAGAGAAATGTGTTTGGATAAGAATGCTGCTATAGTTTAAATGATGTTTCTTAAATTTGTTTCATATTGTTCAATTTTACCATTAAGATGATTCTTTACAGGTACTTTTCGATGATCTAAAGACATATCTGGTCTTAAAAAATGTAGAACAAAATTTTAAAATTTGGTGTAAATTTTTAACATTTAAAAATTTTTTTTAACGCCCTTTTTCCCGGAAGTGTCATTTGTTAAAAAATTCTGTTTACGCGATATTTTGGGCAATTTCTGTAAAAGCGTTATTTGTTAGTAGCGAAAAGCAATACATTTTACAAACATTTACGCCAATTCTATGGAAGTTTGTGATGATGGTATCACATGCCTGGTTTTCTGACATCAACGTGATATATCAAACTATAGAAAATCACTTTGTCTTTAAAATTCTTTTCTCCAAATTTAAGAACTTATGCGCACAAATTTTCTAAAAAAAAAAAAAAAATTATTTGGTTACATTTTTCATTACCGCATAACTATTCACCAGATAGTAAAACGGTTACATAAGAATTTCCCAAGTGTTGTTTCTCGACTGGTTAATAGTTTGAATCTAACAGATGTAAATTGTCAGTGCAAAACTGAAATCAATCAAAAAGTTTTCGAAAGTTTCAACTATATTTTTTAGGTTTAAATGGCATTTTAGGTGAATGCTCTAAAATTTTGGATTTCTTAGTTATTTTTTAAGGTTCACCAAAAGGCCTCAAAGGTTATCCTTTTTTTAAAACAAACTTTAGAAATACAAGACTCATAAAGTCGGTTTCAAAGAGTTTCGAAAAATGTGGAAATTCCTCATATAGTTTTTGTGAATCTATATTAGAAAATTAAAAATATTATTCAACAGGGCAGGCCAGGGCAGAACAATCTATATATTATGAATTCAGTGAGATATCAAATATGAAATGACATTTGGTCTTTCGATTTGGTTCATAACTCTATTAATTTTTTCAAATTATAGAAAATTCTCTGTTTTATTCACGATTCTAAGCTGAAGTCCGATTTGATTAATTTTTATGACACGTAGTCCTCTTTAAATATTACAACGAAACAAAAATTATTTTTTTTTTAGAAAAATTCATTTCCAACGTAGATATATTTTTTCGATGCACTTTTAAAAGCGTTTTCCCCCTTCGTTTTTTCTTTATATTTTCAAACAAACTTAAAAAAATTAACTGAATAATTCAGTTTAAGTTTTTGTGTGACGGAAAGTTCTAGTATTTTTAATAATTTTTTATAAAGAAGTCTTAACAAATCTTTCCATACAAAAATTCATTTATTTTAAAAGAATTGTTTTTATGGCTTAATGTATAAAATTTTTGTATGAGTTATTTTTTGATTTATTTCTAATTAGAAAAATTTTCAAATTTTAATACCATATCTTCTTTGAAATTGACGATGAAAAATTTAAATGCATTAATGTATCTAATGCAATTTCTAGTTTAACTTAGTTTAACGTGTGTTAAAACACAGTTTAAATGTTTTTTTAAATCAATAAATTCGGTCAACTACATATTGAGATTTATATGCATGTTCGAACTTCCACACTCATTGCCTAAACGTATAAAAACTTAAATATTAAAAAAAAAAAAAAATAAAAAAATAATAATAATAATAATAATAATAATAAAAATAATATTAATATTTTGTATTGGAAAATGTGATGGAATTTTTCAAAAAAAAAAAAAAAATAAATAACTAAAAATAGTAAACATTTCCGAACAAAAAAAAAAAAAAAAAAAAAAAAAAACTAAATTGAATTTTTGAACAAATAAATCACTTTTTACGATAAAGTGAAAAATTAAAAATCGATGGTGAAAAACGTTTTCAAAAATGCATCTACAAAATGCAGTTGCACTATAGTGGATTTTTTTAACAATATTAATTTTGATTATGGGATTTAAGGAAAATATAATTTCTTCTCGATTGCTTTTTATTTCAATGAAATCGAATTGCATCTTAAAAAGTTATGAATATTTAATTAAACCTTGATACTTCGTAAATTTTTGACCATTTTCTATAAACAAAAATCGCAATTTTTTCGAAATTTAGAAAAATAAAAATGGATATATCAATTGTATCTTCTATTTATATTTATATTTATATTTATATTTATATTTATATTTATATTTATATTTATATTTATATTTATATTTATATTTATATTTATATTTATATTTATATTTATATTTATATTTATATATAATTTACATCTTCATTTGGTACTTTTTGGAATTTCGAATGTTTATATATAATGTTTATATATATATATATATATAGCAAAAAAGTACCAAGTTCCACTTGTATCTTTAAAATTCTCACTGTGATTCATGGATTGTAAAAAATTGTATTCCAATTAATTTAAAAATTTTAGTGGAATCACAGTGAGAATTTTGAAGATACAAGTGGAACTTGGTACTTTTTTGCTTATAATGGTACTTTTTCAATAAATAAACTTACCGGCATAAAAGTTAGTTAGTATGGTTCTGAATGAATTAAGAATCAAGGAAAGTGGTGCATAATGGATAGTTTTTTTTCCCTAATGAAGAAAGAAATCTAATGGTACTTTTTATATATTTTTGAATTAGAACCTATAAATACTTAATGGTAATTTTTTCGCCTGTATTTTGCGTACTATGAACTTAGCAAAATGGAATTAAACATACGCGACTCTGATTGAATGACAACAAATATGAAGGAACGTTCGACCATAAGTGAGTAAGAATCTACAATAGGGGATTTTTTGGTACTTTTTAGTTTTTTTGTAATAATTATCCTAGAAACATGAAATTAAACAAACGTAGTTTTAAGTGAGTAAGAGTTCAGAAGAGACGATTTTGTGGTATCAATTTTCTTATAGAACTTTAAAATTTTTATAATGAACCTAGAAACATAAAATAAAATATATGACTCTGAATGAGTGAAAATGTAACAAAAGGGACTTTGTGGCGCTTTTTATTGTTCTCCTACAGTGCATTTCGATTTTCTTAATATCAAGTTTTTCTCTGGTCAATATAATAATTTCGCAAGTCCGCTAACGAAGTGTCGTGTTAAATATTGGTTTTATTATATTTTTGGTTGCTAGAAATGTATGTACTCCAGCCTATGTCTATACTACTTATACACTTTGTAACTTCAAATTTATATGATTTTTTACTTATAATTGTTTACTTATATAAGGAGTGCCCACGAAAAATTTAGTGCATAAAATTCAGCTTATAAAAATTTTGATTTTTTAAAGATCGATATAACTATTCAAGTTTTAAATTTAAAAGAAATTTTATTTTTTTTATTCAACGTTAATAAAATATTTAATATTTTCAGGAATACTCTCCATAGGAGCTTTACTGTGTTTTCGGTTACTTTTTTTGTTGGTATGGGTCTTCTTTTCAGACTCTATTTTGTCTTTTAGTCGGCTTTAAGTGTTCTTTAACCAATACGTTTAATATGGACGGAATCAACAATTTTTGGCAATAAACCTGTAACTTCTAATCGACTGATTGAATCTACATAAAATTTCATACATATGATTCGTTTATTTTTGTTGACTGTTTGGTTGGATCTTAAGTTTTGTTTATATGAGTCATACTTCCGTCAAAAAAATGAAATTTATTTTGAGATTAGTGGTTCCGTTCAATCTCAAAATGGTGATTTTCAAATAAATAATATATTTTATTACATTGGGAGGGAGTTGCGTTTCCGTCAGCTTTAATAAAATTATTTTTTTCTGGCTATTAAGTAGTGAAGGTTTCCGTGGTTCAGCTCTTAATATACACAGTTGGCACAGTAAAGATCAGTGCGAGATCTGTACATTTTATGCTGTTCGTCGTTGTATTCGTTAGAATTGAGTATATGTAATAGCAAAAAAATAAATAAGGTACGGTGTTTTGAAAAAAAATTGTATTTTTTTTATTTTTAAAGTACACCAGCATAAGGTGCAAAATCGTTGTTGCAGTAGCGCCCGAGCAGGCACTATAGAAAGCTGTCCCGAACAAAAATAATGAAAAAAAAGAAATAATAATAATAATAATAATAATAATAATAATAAAAATTATAAAAGAACAATTAAAGAGGCAAAAATATCTATAAAGAAAAGAACAGAAATATTATACAAATAAAGTGTTTGCTAAAGAAATAATTATAGTGATGTTAAGGATGTACCATCAGGTACAGGTAGCGTGGAAGAATTTCGAAGTATAGCCTATATTCTTCGATTCGTTTATTGGAATTAAATATAATGAAAATTAAATCAAACGTTTAGTATGAATCCAGATGAAACATGAAGCAGCTATTACCTCTCCATCACAAGTTTTGTTCATATCACTTTTGATCAGATAATGCTATAATCCAAAAACCCGAAACATCATTATTGGAAACCAAAACTGAAATGATTGAGAAAATAAGAAAGTGGGGCATAAAATATGATGGAGAAGACGATCCCATGGAGTTTATCGAAAACGCTAAAGAGTTATCATATATGTACGGCGTACCATCATATCATTTACCCCCATTAATGCATGCGTTTTTATAACACCGGGGTTTAAGTTGGTTCCGGAATAAAAACAAAATATGTCCAAAGTGGGAAGAATTTAAATTTGATTTCTGCCAATTCTTCCTTCCCTCGAAAAATTGGAAGACGAAATTCAGAATCGTAATCAAAGCATAAGGAGACATTCCCAGCTAAATAACTCTGAAAAACGAAGAGGAAAGATTTTTCTTCATTGAGAGAACTTATAACATTAGCTGAAGATCAAGAAAGGTTAAAATCATTATTCCGTCAATATTGTGGAAATTCTCACATGCCATCAAATTCATCATCAACCAGTAGATGAACAACGTTTTAGATGCCAATATTATGGAGCAACCGGTCATCAAACATTCAACCACTCTAGAAATTCGGAAAACACGTTTGGAGTGCAACAAATCTGAGGTTCGTCGACTCTCCTGATTCTTAATTCTCAGTTTAATAAAACACCATTTAAATTTAATGAAACGCGGATAGTAGCTATAATAATAATAGAAGACAAATTTATAACCTTTACAGTAGACACAGGAGCGAACAAATTTCATAAAGGAAGAATTTCTCAAACAATTCAAAGGAACGACAAAGAAAGTTAAAGAAAACCTGGAAGAAATATTGGCTGATGGTTCTCGAAAACACATTACGGGGGGTATACAACTTCATGTGACATTTGGAAGTAAAACAAATGAATGCATTTTTTAAAATGCCAGAAATGTTGGAAGAAATGATATTGGGGTTAGAGTTCCTACGAAATTTTAATGCTACTATAATTTCTGCAGGACTATCTCTTAATTATGAGTTTACAGCTACAGTGTAAATGCGATGTAAAACCAGAAGAATAAATCTCGAGGAACGGCCAACTTAAACGGTTGCTAAACTGGAAGTAAGTGGTCACCGTACTATTACCGAAAATTCGCCAGAAGTTCTAAAAACAATCAAAACTTTCTTGGAAACGGAACTTCCAAAGTTCAACACCGACAAGTTTAATCGGATTATTGCAATGAAAGATAAAAATTAGATGAAGAAATTCCGTCATGCAGGCTATAATTGATGCGGAAATAAATAGATTGATTTTCCTAGGATTTATAGAACCATCAACGAGCACATATATCTTCCCCATTATCTTAGCTAAAAAAAAAACGGTAATTGGAGAGTTTATATAGACTTCCACCAGTTGAATATAAGGTCAGTAGTCGATGCTTATTCATTAACTAGAATAGAGATTATTTTAAGCAGGCTACAGTATGCGAACTATGTATGTATGTAAGTAGCCTAGATCTAAGAGATGAATATTGGAAAAGTAAAATGTATATCGCATTTGCCGTAACTGGTCATGGGTTGTATCAATAGCATGCAATGATTTTTCCGAACCAGAAACTTTCTAAAGAGCGCTAGATAGTGCACGCAGAGAAAAAAATATAGTTGTTGTGACCATAATCTAAGAGCAACGAATTAGGATTGGAACTTATAGTCACATCTAAAAATATATATGATTATAAATAATAATTGTTATGATTTCATTTTTTCATATTGAGTCCGATTTCATCGTTAATTTTTTCATAATATGGTTCGAATTTTTCATATTATTATATCATCTTACTACATCATTATCCTATTATGTCAGATTATGAATTCATTTCATTATATTATTATTATATCTTATCCCACCTTACCATATTATGATCGTATCATTAATTTAAAATTATTTTCATAAATTGTTTATTGAGTATATTACATTTGCTTTAAAATAATAGATACAAGTATTTATTAATAAAAAATTATTTATTGTGAAAGATAATACAAGATATTTTTTATTAACTAAACCCTTTAATGGCATGATGCGTCTACCAATGCCCAAGTATGACAGAATGTCACGCCTGAGTACCAATTTGAAGACATGTATTTGGTCATGACTTGGTTAGGTGCGGAGTCCATATAAAACTTCTGCCGTTCTATTGGTTACGGTACCAGGATAGAAAAATGAAACTCCACAACTGTCAGGCTGGAACCAATGTTCCAGGGACATCTGACTCCCGTGGTACCAGAATTAAGTTTCCTGTCAGACTTCATAGGCAAAATGACTAATACCCTCCGCTCGCCAAAAACACCAAACAAATATTGACATACAGAATACTTACATAGAGCATACGAACAATTAACAATCACCCTCACGGGCGACTAATTGGCCGCATGATGTGACGACAGCAAGGTACGACACGAACAAAAGACAACACTCACAACACTTGACTAAGCCCCCCTCACGGGTGACCCAGGCAACTTCAGAAGAAAGAGCAAAGAAATATGAAGCACACAGGACAAAATAACAAAACAACGATGAAACTAAGTAGAGCATACAGGCACTGTAACTATCGCGCATCAGCAACCGGGGACGGCAGAAACAACCGGAGTAGCTGGAACAGACATCATGCGCAGAAGTGGCAGCATTAGTGTCATTCGAATCCAGCAACTACAAAGGGCTCTACAGGAAGAAATTTGTAAAACAAATTATCTTCAACAGGAGCAAACACTCGATGGAGTCAGCTGAACTATCACCGATTTCATCTGTTCGTCCTTCAATACCTGAACTATCATCTCCGTATAAAGAGGTGAAAATGCAAATGTCTATAATTAATCATTTTTATTTTCTTCAACATCATTTCGTCTTCATCATCTACTTCGACAACCAAGTCAACCCCAACTGAGACAGTTGCTGGAGCAAAATTTTATTACACCCAAATCAGTAGCTTGAAATAAATCGTCATCATTATCATCTTTTTCTTCATCATTGTCAGATAAATCGAAGACTAAATTATCTCCATCGCCTTTATCATCCACGTCATCGTCACCCGAAGCTCCCGACCTTTTTAAGTTAAAATTTAAATATTTATTAAATATTTTTTCAAAATCCTTTCTCTACGATTTTGCTATTTACTGTTTATAAAATAAATAAAAAATCGGTTGAAATTGTTGCGGGTGGGAAAAGAATAATAAACCCCTTTTTATTTCTAGGACCACGCCACTGGAGCGAGCATAGAAACCCTTGAGCCACGCCTCTGGCCGTAAAAAAACTTTTGCGTGGGGGGTCCTAGGATAACGCTTGGAACGAGGCTTAAAAACTTGTTTCCTCATTTGTCCCTTTTTTACTTTAATATTTATAGGGGGCTATTTATCATGGAGCCACCACTCCAGCCCAATCCCGGTGGTTTTCTAAGAAAGAAAAAAGTTTTGGCAGGGAGGGGCCTATTATAGTGGACCCATACTTTTATTTTTAAAAGTATGGAGAGGGACTTGCGGCACAACCTCCTGCCCGAGCCTCCATGTGGTTTAAAGCAAAAACGTTGGGGAGGGGCTAATTAGTTCGGAGCCACTACTCCAGCCCAAGTCCCGGTGGATTTCAAAGTCGTTGTAGGAAAGGGCCTATAAGAAATGGAGCCACCACTCCTGCCCAATCCCAGTGGATTTTGCCTGAAAAAAAGAAACAGAAATTTTATTAATTTATAAAAACAACAGTACCGGAACGATACATAAAAATCCAAATAGTAATCTTGTTAAGACCTGAAACAAAAAATGTCATTATATGGAAATAAAATAGTTAAATGACAAATTACTTACCTTATTGCTTTTTTGTTTGGTGTTCCTTTCAACTTCCAGTTTCATGCCAAAAACCTGAACAGAAAGTGAAGGAAAATTTATTAAACACCTACTAAATCGTTGTATGGAAAAAGTAAAAAAATGAGTGATAAATTACTTACCCTATTGTACATAGTTTTGCTCCTTTCCAGTTGTATTGTTGTCCAGAAACCTGAAAATAAAGAAAAGAAAATTTATTAAGTAAATACTTACCAACTTGAGAATGTATGTAGATGTGTAAAAGCTATGCTTAGTGATCATAGTAGATAGTACTAAAAAGCCACAGGGTTGTATTTTCATTGATAAGGGTTGTATTTTCATTGATAAAAAATATATAGAATAGGAGAAGTTAGCATAGGGAAAACAGGCAAAACATAAAATAAAACAAATGATGAAGATAGAGGCTAATCAATAATATAGAATGAAATAATATAATAATAATAATATGAAATAATAATGTAAAAGTTATTTAAATTTGTTATTACCATATTTGGTAATAATTGAAGGAATACCCGACGACATGATGTCTGCAAAATCTCATATATGTGAAAATCTAGCGGGAAAACAAATTTACATATGTATATGTTTTTATAAATGGGATCGCAGCAGGAAAATTAGTATATTATATGAATGGGGAAACTTAGGCGGGAAATTTAGCCGGCGAAAATCAGTTGGGGTATATAGGTAATAATATAAAAGGAGACAAAAGTAAGATTAGGAGAAAATTGAAATTGAAATTGCTGAGCAAATTGAAAAAAAGAAGTTCATAAACAAAGAATCTGAGTAGAAAAAAATCATTTTTTTTATCTATTTTAATTTTTTTTTATTAATTTAAACAAAACAGACGGAAATAAAACGTTAGTTTTTTTAGATCTTTAAGAATTTTGCTTTCTTTTACGTTAATAATTTATTGATTAGAAAGGTTTAAAATTTAATACTGTAATTGGTATCGTTGATGTTTTGTCGCTATTGTCGTGTCCAACAAGGAGAAAATTTCCCATAAACAAAATCTGGATAGGAAAGAAAAAACAAGGAGACATAGCCAGGTAACACTTTTTTGTTATATTTCGAATAAATTCAGTGACCAAAAAGGACCAGAACAAAATTCGGTCAAGGAAACCGGTATTTAAGTGACTTGGCAATTAACATATACAAAGAAATATATACAAACCAGAACCAAGTTTTTATATAAAAGAAAGAAAAGGCAATTGAATATTGTAAATTTATTAAAGATTTAAAATCTAAGGAAAATAACGCATAATTTGTTAAGTCAATTATATAGGAAAAAAAGAACACAAGCTAAAACACAAGAGTAAATATAATAGAAAAAATAGCTTAGAAAAACAAGAATATTTAAAACTAAATTTTAAAAAAAGAAGGAAATAATAATAGCTAATAAAAATTAAAATAAGAAAAATAATAATAGTTAATTTAGATTATAAAAAAATATACATATATAATATAAGATATAATATAACATAAATTTAAGAATAGTGTTGTGGAAAAATTGTGTCTTACGTAATTGTGTGTATCGATGTGTATGTGTTAGTTTTTGATAAGAAAAGAAAAACAGCCTGAAAAAAAGAAAAAAATTTATATATATTAAGGATATTAAGATACTTAAAAATTTAGTGCTCAAATTAGGCGCGGAAAGTATAGTTAGAAGAAAAAGAAAAACATTACAGTATAGTCAGCTTCAGGGAGCTCCTTTAAGTCTGAAAACTTTAATCGAATATCCTATATTGGAAGATAGGGTGTTAATTTGAGTTCTGAAAAGAAAAAGGAAATATTTTAATAAAAACTATTGTGTTTTGATATATATATATATATACGAATTCAAATAAATAGAGAAAAAATTATATATAATAAAAAGTATAAAAAAAGTGACGGCTGGAAAAAAAAATAAAACAATATAAAAAGAAAAAAAAAATAGGTTATTAAATTACTATAAAAAAAAGTGGTATTATTAATTTTATTATTATTATTCTTACCTTTTTATTTAGTTTTTCTAAGTTTAAATAATTTATATAAAATATTTGAATTGTTTTCTGAAAAATGTTGGCTTAATTATTTAAGGTAAAGGTAGTGATAGACCGGTAAGTGAAGGAGAGGTCAGGTGGGATTTGGTGTCGCTGAAAAAAATTTAAGTGGACATTTTCTCGACTAGGTTGTGAGGGCACCTAATGAAACTAACACCAGTCTCATACCATAGGGTTGTGCTTTGTTAGGTATTCTTAATATTTAAGTTTCCGTTTTTTTTTTGTTGTATTTTGTTTTTTGTGTTCGGGTTCGCATCAGGCGAGAAAGGTTGGAACCACCTGAGCGTCAATGAGAAGCTAGTCGGAATCCTGGCTTGTTCAACCGGTCCGTAACAAAATTTAGACCCACTATAGGTTAAAAATAAAAATTTTAATCTTATAAACTAAAAGAAATAAGAAATGTATACGACGATGCTTTTTGCAGATCTTGACCAGCAGGATCCTCTCATATAAAAATCTTTTAAATCGGTTCAGATATAGTGAATCAGGATCGTTTTAAAAAATTTTCATACCAGAGGTGTCCAACTCTGGGGATCCGGACAGCTCTGCTATCACTTTGTGAAATTTCATTTAAATCGGACCACCTGTTCCAAAACTACCTAATTATTTCCTTTTCATTTTTTAGATCATACACTGTGTAGCATTCCTATTAGAAACTTCTTTCACTTCACATTCCATTCAGAGATGTAGAGATTTTCTATTAAAATTTATATTATTTTGTCTGCTACCCTAAAGTCTGAAAATCAACTTTTTCTTCGGTTATCAGAGTTCCTTTCAGTGATCATGAAATTTTTATATTTTTTATAACTCAAAAAACAGAATTTCCCAACTCACATGTACTCCTAGCATTTGTTTTATATGGTCTACATGTGTTTTGATTACAAATTTAATTATGCGTTCGCATGAATTTTGTTAAATTTTTATTTTAAGAAAAAATAATTATGCTATTACAACAAAATAGTTACTGAAATTAATAACAAAGGCTAGCAAGTTAACGGTACTAATTTTTTCGCGTATAAGTTATAAATTTCAAAGTGTGCACGGATTTTTTCGAGCGCAGTTCGGAAGTTTTAAAATGATCATTTGTTACTATTAATTAATAAATGGACATTAAAAATAATTGATACTGTATTTTAAGCTATCAAAAATTAATGATATAAGGGAAAATAAATCAAAAAATGTTACCATATAAAAATTTTCTATATTTAAAGTTGATGCTATATTCCAATAATTAAAAAAAATAACAACAATGTTTGACTTTTTGATTCTCCGGAACAGCGGAAACAAAATTTCGACTTCCTGGGATTTCTGGGATTCCGGATTATAAAATATAATTATCTCTAGTCTCATTAGTTGCACTATTGAGGGCCAAATATGATATGAATCTTTGCATTAGCAGATTTAAAACAGGAGTGTAAATGTACTGAGTATATGTCGAGAAAAAGTTTTGTGAATATCGAGACAATATTAAACAATATTGTTATTCTTATTTAAAAGATATATACCATAAATGAATTTCGTATTTGTAACAGAAAAATAGAAATATCAGAAATCAAATAAAAAAATAGTTTCTCTGACGCTTATATTATTCAAATATCTAAAAACTAAATTTATTAAAAATTTTCTAAAAAATTTACCACAAAAATTTAATCACAAATTTAGTAATTCTAAAAGTAGTGGCTGACGATCGCTTTTCCGAATTCGGGGTGATTCAAACGTGAGTTCAAACGGTATTAAATTGTTTATAGCGTTAGTAGGGTGGTCCAACACTGTATGAAAATAACTAAAAAGTATCGAACTTTTAAACGTACCTAAAATTATGAAAGGGGACAACAATTGGAACAAGATGTTGATAATCGCAAAAACAAATCTTAGCTTATTTTCCAGCCAATATTAATGATATATAAAGAATTTGTCTGTTTTCTATTAAATTTCCCTACAATATCATTTATAAAACACTCGCTGTCATGTTGTAGATCCGATTCTCATATATAACAGAGAATATTTTCTGTAGCTTTCTAGTAGAAAATTATATGAATACTGATTGATTTGTCGGACTCAGTACTTACTTTTTCCCTTAACTTTTTTAATGTTTTGTCAAATGTGTAATGTTGAATATACTAGGTACTGACAATTTCATAAAGTATATTTATATTTTTAGCTTAATTTTCTTTAAAAAATTTCGAAAATATATACGTTTTTGTTAAAGTTCTCGCAGTTTTCTTTCATTTAAGTTCTTTTTGAATTCTCGGGAAATCCGGCCGAAATTTCTGTGAAAGCGGGACATGAAAAGTTATAATTTTTTGAATGGATCCGGGAAATCCACTTCAGAGGCGCATATATAGTTTAGAAAACAACATACCATAAAAATATATTTGGGGCAAAGGTCAGCATATTGATAGTTATTGAATGCGATATTTAGTTTTTGCAAATTTTAACTTTTAAAATAGGTCTTTCTGTTCGAAAGTCCCCTCTGTGCAGTGGTGGAAAAAATAATAGAAACAAAATGATTTCTATTATATAACTTTCTATTTCTTAGTAAAAAAGTGAGTGCGGTTCATTTATGCTTTAAATTAAGTGTAAACAAGTGTTCTTGATTTTCCAACTTGGTTTTCTTCCTTTCTTTAACTCAGTTTGCTGCTATTCCACCTTAAAAGATAAAGGAACATCATTTCCTTGGAAAAAATAATGGAAACAATCGTACCTGTACTAATATTTTCCAATATTTCGAAATTTACTCTGTGCAAATTGACTATGTAATAAAATAAATTTTGTATATAATACTTCATTTTGAACAACTCTCAAACATCTAGGACCAATAGAATTCATAAGTTTGTAGGGAATTCCTGGCGTATGGAATATCACCCTTTCTCCGTTTCTGCCTATTTTGAGGGTCGGTTCAAAATAACACAAGCCATAGATGCTTAATAAGATTTAGATCGAGTAACTGCGCTGGCCATTTATCCATTATCTTCATTTTATTCCAGATGAACGAGTTCTTCACAGGATGAAATACATGCTAAGGGTCATTGTCCTGAATAAATTCCCGCATAATTGTAATTTTTTCTATCGCTAATGGAAGTATTTTTGTCTTTAGTATGCCGATGAAGTATATCGAGGGCTTATATTCAAAAAGCGCTATCTAAAGATTTCCAAAAATATTTTTTTGCCCTCAAACTCTTTAGTTTTGTATTTTTTATCTATGGTATTAATTTTAAAGCCAAAGGTTAATTCCAACACTACGTTTTTCACCGTTTTGTTTTTGTTTGATTTTGGCACTTTCTAGATCCTTTACCTTTGGTTCATTGAAAGGAATGTAATATAAAAACCTATAAGAAATTGTTCAACTTCTTGATTCTGATTTAAAATTTGGTTTAAAATTTGAAGTCCACAGATATAGTCTAAAATTTTAAATTAATAACAATTTTCATTTGATATATATTATTGTTATAAATAATATGCCGACCTAATTTAAACATTTATGTACAAGCCGGTAACTACGTCGGAATATTATTATTTTTATGATAACCTAAATTACGCAAATCATAAATAAATACATTATTAATCAGTACTACTATCAATTTATGAAATTTTGTTAAATACAAGAACAATTTTGTAAAATAAAACCATAAAAAATTTCTCAAAAAGCAGTTTTGGACATGTATAAATATTTTGAGATGTTTTAAGTATTTTTAGCGGGCTTCATATTGCATATTTCAAAATAAGAATATGAATAATTTATTTTCAAAGGATTGTAATGTTGAAACACTATAAACAGCGTTTTTGAATGTTTTAATCACAATTGGATTTTGTTGATATGAAATTTAATATAATTTTAATCAGTTTATTTTTTTTAAATAATTAGTTGTAATTTGGATAATATATTTCCGTATTTTTTTATTTTATTATTTTTTTTTTTTGAGTACCAACACCTGTTATTTTGTAATTGTAACGTTTAAAGATGCTCCTGCCAACCAGAAAATTTCGCTCTTTTAATCTCTTGAATTGTAGGATATCAAAAATTTAATATATTATCAAATATTTATCAAAAGTTTTCTCTTTTACATCTTTAATTTTTGATAAACAAAAAGAGTTATCTGAACATTTTACAACACACATGAAAATATATTAAGAACAAAAAGAGAAATCTACAACAACTTCGCGAATAATGGGGTTGGACTTATTATTAATAAATCGTAAAAGACCTAATTACGATATGTTGAAAAATGAGTTAAAGAAACAGTTTTTATGCTCTCCTGAACAATTGGTGTATTGCAGATAGCCCTTTTTGAATATAAGCCGTCGATAAAGTACATATTTCTTTACATTAATCCATTATATTGGTCTCTTGCCGTGAACGAGCTCTAGTCGTTTTTTTTCTTATTTCGGTTACTTCTTGGCTATAATTTAGCTTCCTTTAACAGATTTCAGATTTTTCTACTTTTCACAGCTATGTATGTTCAAGTATTTTAAATGGACATGCAAAAAATACGGTAATTTTTGCATTTTTCTAAGCATCCATTCCATCCTGAGAAGAATTCGTTCGTGTGGAATAAAGTGAAGATAATGGAGTGTGCAGAGCAGTCACTTCATATAAATCTATGGCTTGTATTATTCGCTATTTTCCAACCCACAAAATAGACAGCAACGGTGGAAAATGATCTAGGAAGATAACATATTTGTTTTTTTTTACTGCTGTATATGTATACACTCAGGCCTCGAATTGATCAAATTCGATTCGATTTGAGTCGCTATATAAAGTATATTTATCCATTGGAAGTTAAAGTAACTTAAGTAACTGTGTATGAAAACTTCATTAATTCATTGATTTTCTTATTAAATTCTCTGGTTTTAGTTAGAAAATCAAAATAAAATTTACATAAGTGTTTTAATTTTACCACTTTCTACAAAAAAAAAAAAACTCATTTTTTATTAAAGATTAACTTCTTTTCTGTTCAAATATTTTCATCCTGAAACTAATTATTAGGAAATCAGTGGAAATACATAGAAATAGTGATTCGATTTGATGATTCGTTTCAGTTTGCGTCGCAGACCGGAGCCTCAGAGTACTATAAAAATTATTCACTACCCTGCAAACACGGTGTCAGACGTTTGAAATATAATGACTTCGACATCAAACGTGTTTCTCAAACTTGTTTCAAATGTAGATAAAAGTTTGAATTCTATGTTTAAATTAAAATTGAGAATAATTTGAGAAAAAAACGTTTGAAAAATTGCACTTTCTTAACTTGATATGAAATGTTATTACCAAATCGTTCTCAAAAAAAAGATAAGTTTAAAAATATTCAAAATATATTTATTTCATACTTAAGCCTTAAGACAAGTTTAGAAATAAATAAGTATTCGAAAAAAAATATTTTTTAAATTTGGTATCGAATGTTATTCTCAAACCATAAAACAAATTAAAAAAAAGGAAATAAATAAATGCAAATAAATTAATAAATAAATTAATATAGTGAATTACTTTTATTTATGTTTCACATGTAGTCAAAATCCACATTTGGCAAAAGTTTGAGAATTAGTCGAGCGGACCAGGTACAATTCCAACTTTCTTCATTTTAAAATGGCAATAATTTTTTCTATTAGTATTAGACTCCTGATAACTCCAAACTTTTAATAAAGATTATTTTGTCAAAATTAAAAAAAAAAATCTGAACGTCTTCTTAAGTAATATTTTACTTTTGTATAAGAAGAAAGCGCGTAAATAAAATAAAAATGATTTAACTACATTTATTTTGTGGAATTTCTATTTATCTTTATATCTTTAGATATGAATGAACAAAATATACGAATATATATATATATATATATATATATATATATATATAAACTTACTCGACTTTCTGATCTTATGTTGTTTATGTTGTTGGTAAATAAAATATCATCGAACTATATATGAGGACCCTATCTTGTCATATGGACTTATAGTACCAGGTTCTTGTTTTGCAACCATGCCATTCAATAAATTTTTTGGTAAAAATTATTTTATTTAAAATGGTGGAATAGTGATATATCGATTACTGGTAAATATAATTGTTTTCAGGAATTGTCTTACCTTTAATTGAACGTTGCATGATGCTCACTATGAAATAGCGATAATATTATAAAACAATACAATGGCTGGCTGGACAACTGGCTCCATGTAAACCTATTGCACAAAGTACAGGTCCCAATCTTGAAGAAATGTGGCACGTAGGAGTTTAATGACACAAGGACGAAACCTATTAAAATTGGTTATGCCCCGTCTATTATTTCACCTAGCCCCCATATAAATGTCTTCCCGGAATAGGGGTTTAACGATCATAAATGCCTTAAATATAACAATATTTCAATGAAATCCGTTGTATAAATATCAATTTGTATAAATATCAATCTTAGTGCCAAATTTTATGATGATCGGTCCATAATTGACCATAGCTTTCATATAAAACCCTGTTCCGATAATCATTTTAACGGGCATAAATCACATGTACATGTTAGTATCAGGTTTATATTCGACACAAATAAGTTTTATATAAATAGAAATCATAGTAACAAACTTTATGAGGATCGCTCCATAATTTACTATAGCTTCCATATAAGCCCATTTTCGGGAATCACCCTAAATTGCATAAATTCATATAAATATTAGTATTTACGTAATATTCTGTATGCAAATATTTTATTTTACACTTAGTAAAAGTATCGGTCCACAATTGTCCATATGCATAATAAAAGCCCCCTCTACGAATTTTGATGGACATGCACAATGGTGTGGGGTATCATATGGTCGGACTTTACTGACTATATCTTTCTTATTTGTTTTTGAATGATATTGTTCAAATAATTTAGAAACTCAAGAACATCATTCCATTACCATCCTTGAAAACAGGTGTAATTTATTCGATGATTTTATATAGCGTATATGTATAAAGAAGAACCTTTGAATCTTTTAATCTAGTTAACCAAAAAAAAGTGAACGTTTTTAAAAACGGCATTCTTAAACTGATCCTTAGTTTTAGCTTGAAACATGAACAATTTTTACTTAGATTATTTAATTGTTCGTGCAACAAAATGAACAAATTTGCAGATGGCGCTAAATAATATACAAACATACGTAAATATTACATAAATAAATACGTATGTATGTATGTATGTATGTATGTATGTATGTATGTATGTATGTATGTATGTATGTATGTGCTTTTGAATTTTTATTCATTACATAAATACTTAAACAAATAGTAACATTGAATTCAATTGATATTAAACAATTAAAGATTGACAGGTTCATTGGTTTATTTGTATTTCATTTATTGCCCGTTTAAATTATATTTTATTATTGTATTTTTTTTTATTCTTTTCTTTTCCATATCTTTTGTTGTCATCTATGTAAGTTCGGATCGATTGTTATGTCCTCTTTTATTCTCTATTGAATATTGTACATATTTATTTGTTAATCTTTTCAACGATGTTCATTTCTTGGCCATGTGTGCATTATTTGCGGATAGAATAATATGAGGATTATGCACTTGAATGAATAAACATGTTAAATACGAGATGTATGTAGCATTTATGATTGTGTTTGGTTGATCTATTGTATTTGTACGTCATGGGAATATTTCATTTTTTTTTTTGTGTTGAATACTGATGAGATAAACAATGTCTTCATCATTGAAATAAACGATGAATGAATGTCAAATTCACTTTACAGTAGTGACCTTTTTAATTGGTGTGGTGGATTATTTTTC
>OW026522.1:48536162-48538662 GCA_932274085.1 Protocalliphora azurea
GTCTTATTTTTAGCAAGCTCCAGCCCATGGTTCTCTAGCCATATTTGAGTCCTTATCATGACTTGGTTCAGCTTTCTTCTGGCGTCATCTGTATCTCGTGCTGAGATTACCGCCGCTATATCATCTGCATATCCTACCAGGTGTGTGTCTTGTGGCATCTCTATCGAGAGTATCTCGTCGTAACTCAGGTTCCAAAGATCGGGTCCCAATATTGATCCCTGAACTGCACCGGATGTGATCGCTTTATCCCTTTGTCCCTCAGGCGAATCGTAGAGCAACTTGCGATCTCTCAGATAACTCTGAAGGATTTTCAGTAGATATCCAGGGATACTGAATCTCTCCCGTAGTGCCTTCATAATATCAACCCATCGTAGGCTGTTGAATGCATTGCGTACATCAAGTGTAGCCAAAACAATTATATGCTTTGGGTAGTATCGCCTTCGCTGTGCACTTTCGAAGCTTTTTACTACATCTTCAATGGCACCAAGAGTAGATTTACCTGGTCGAAAGCCATGCTGTCCCTGTGATAATCCTCCAGCCATCTCGACGGAGTCTGCTAATCTGCGTTGCAATAATTTCTCCAGTAGCTTGCCGGCACTATCCAGCATACAAAGAGGGCGATATGCCGACGGTTGGGTTGGGTCACCTCTGCCTTTGCTAATCAACATAAGTTTCTGTATCTTCCACTGTTTGGGGAAGACTCCTTGGGCTATACAAGCATTGTACACTTCGAGCATCGCGTCTGGTCGCTCTTCGGCCAGAAGTGTGAGCACCTCTGCCGGTATTCCATCAGGGCCAGGAGCTTTGCCCTTTTTAAGACTCCTAGCAGCAATTCTCAACTCCTCCCTAGTGAAGGGCTCTGGCGTCTCATCAATTTGGTAATCTTGTTCTCCATGCTGTACAGGGTGTGTGGGAAATAATTCTCCTACTATACTGTTAATATCCACATTTTCAAGGTGTGGGAGAGAAGAATTGCCACGTAGCTTCTTCGTGACGATCTTATAGCCTAATCCCCAAGGATTATTGTTCAGATCCGCACGGAGTTCTTCCCATTTCGCCTTTTTACTATTAGTTATCGCATGTTTCATCGCCTTCCGGGAGCGCCTGAATTCTTCAGCCTCCATCAAAGCTTCGCCGGTTCGCCTAGCTCTGGTGTACCTCCTTCTGTCGCGGTGGCATGTCCGTCTGAGTTCAGCTATTTCCGGTGTCCACCAATACACGGGTTGTCTTCTCGAGTGCTGCATCATGCGTGGCATTGAGGCATTGCAGCTTCGAACTATGCGTAGCATCATCGCGTTCGCCAAGGAAGCAGCGTCACTATTGGTCGCAGTTATAGCCCCATCAAAATTTTCCAGAAATACTCCAGGGTCCAGGTGTCTTACGTTCCACTTGCGAGTGCCCCTCTCTCTTGATGTCGGAGTGGCGTTTGTCGGCGCTGTGATCTGGAAGGTAATATATTGGTGATCACTTCCAGTGTAGTCTTCCAGTACTTTCCATCCTTCAACCATTGCAGTCCGGCTCTCAGTCACTAGAGTGATGTCCGGCGTGGTGTATTCACATCCCGGTCTTCTGAAAGTAGTGGCGGAACCAGTATTTGCCACAACCAGCCCTAATCTGGCGGCCATGTCTAAAATGCACCTTCCTCGTGTGTTCGTTGTAGGACTTCCCCATTCGACAGCCTTGGCATTGAAGTCCCCAGCTACTATAAAGGCACCACCTATTTCTCGAATCTTATCTTCAATTAGATCCAGCTTTATCCTAAATTGCTCCATGATATCACTTGGGGTGAGGTAACAGCTCATTAATGTAAATTGCCCTGTTCGTACGTATGTGTAGCACCACCCGTGACCTTGCTGTCTGACCGCAATCTTACTGCCCCTAGGTAACCAAAGTGCCGCCGTGCCTGTTTCATCCTCGTACCAGGACCCTCGACGAATTTGCCTATACTGTTCACTGATAATGACAGCATCCACCTTCTTCTCAACCGCTATTTGTTCAAGCAACGCATCTGCCGTCCGGCTTCTATGCATGTTTGCTTGCAGAACTGTTATCATTTTCCGCCTAGTGAACATCTCTTTGAGCCTGGAATGTGATCAGTCCGCTCCAGTTTTGCTTCCACGCAATGAATGCATTTGGGAGCTGCATTGCAATCTCTTATCTTGTGCCCAGGCTGTCCGCATCTGATACACCTATCCCTCCTGTCCACGCCGGAACAGTTTGCTTGAGTGTGTCCCATCCCAAGGCAACGATAGCACCTTTTGATATTTTCGCACAATCTCATCCTAGCTCGAATCCATCCTATTTTTACGATGCCAATCTCAATAAGTCTGGCAGCACTTTCCGCCGATAATGTAACGAAAGCCCGTACCTGTTCTCGTACATTCGGTGCCGTGATCCTCGTCTGAATCTGCTCCTCTGGAACAGTGAGCAGTTTCAGAATTGCCGTTTCCACCTCCTCTTTGAGTGTCATCAAATCAAGGTCCCGTATCTCTATCGTAGC